>AZIM01004773.1:0-10435 GCA_000516915.1 Ophiophagus hannah | reverse complement strand
GAACCAGTAGTAAAAAAAATTGAATCCTACCACTGGCATGTGCTGTATATCTGCTACAGATATTTCCATGAGGAAAATAATGCAAGGAGGTAGAAATACAATACTGTATGACTAACTTTGTTGCTTGTATCCTTACAATTTATATTGACTGTTTCCTAGTATTTGTTTGCTTATTTGTACCCTATGACTATNATTAAGTGTTGCACCTTATGATTCTTGACGAATGTATCTTTTCTTTTTATGTACACTGAGCATATATGCACCAAGACAAATTCTGTGTGTGTCTAATCACACTTGGCCAATAAAGAATTCATTCATTCATTCTGTTTTTCTAATTCACGTAACACCAGTTATTTGTTGTTGCTTTGCATAAAGTGAAGAAATCTTTGTACAACTATTAAGGTGATGGTGTATTAATCATAGGCTACTAATTGTACACTTTACATTCTAGATAAGTTACCCAAATATTTTATTTGCAACAAACATAGGTAATAACAATTTTGAAATAACATAATTTTTGAAAAGTGAATAATTAAAATTATATATTATGACAAGTCTGAAAAATACTTTAAATGTATATGAATGACAGGAAAAATAAAAAGGTAAACATAATTTAACTCAGAATCAATTTAAATAATTATATTCAATTTACAGAAAATTATGTCATATTACTGATTGACAGTTTATTATGTACAGACCTGCAGTCTAATACAGCAATTCTGTGCAAATTAGGTAAGGATCAATCCTGTTAATTTCACAACAGATTATTTCTAAATAAACATACCCATATATATCTATATATAAACTAGATATATATAGTTTTTGCACTTGAAATTCTAACTGCTGATATTTCTTCCTGATTTCTAAACCAGCTCATCATTTTCACACACAAGTTTTTGCCTTCTCAGAATCTTCCTTCTCATCTTATTATTCATTATACATTCCTTGACATTTGTTACCTGAATAACTACCCAACATTGCCTAATGGGAGGCCTGGCCTTGCTAAAAGCATTTTGTAGGCTCTTGCTTGTTAGTCAACTAGCGGGAATCCTATTTTTTCAAAAAAACCTACAAAATGTTTTTTATCAGCTAAAAGAGAAAATAATAGCACAGATTAGTAGAGATTCCAACAGCTGATCCACCTGCTAGAGAAAATATGCCCTTCTTTAAACTAGGTTTAATCTGGAAGGGCATATTTTCTCTAGCAGGTGGATCAGCTATTGGAATCTCTACTGATCTGTGCTATTATTTTCTCTTTTAGCTGATAAAAACATTTTGTTCTTTAAGTATAAAGAAAATAGATTTTTCATTTTTTGTTTTTAGTTTTACAGCTGTTTATCTGCTGGAATATTTGCTTAAAATACGTATCATAATCATGTAAGCATGATTTGTTGTGTAGGTTCTGAACCAAGCTGACATTTCTCTATTTAGGTAGTTTAGGTAACTCTTCTATATGTTCAAAAACTTGAAGAATAGGTATAGATAATTTAATCAAATATATTATTTGAGAAACACAACACTACCATTTTCAGTGGAACTCAATTTGTGAAAGCAAAATGAATTCTAAGAAGTCTTATCAATAGACTTTTGGCCTTATCACTCCTTTACAAACTTCACTATAAGAGGGCATTTTATTGAAAATGGGAACAATCTGTCTTTTCAGTACAACAATGTCTATGGGTCAGATATTACTGTGGGAAACAGAGTTGTGTTATTTTTACTGAATTGTAAGAAGACATGTTGGCCTGTAAATAAAATATATGGTATGCATTTCTAATATCATAAGCTAGGCTGAAGCTTGAGAATTGTAAGTAGGAGCTAGGATTAGAGGCCTCTGCTATGCTAGAAACCAGCCATAACCAGAATTTACTGATATGATAGTTACTCTAGAGACAACTCCTAGGAACAAGGACCATAAAAGGAAATTTGTAAATAAAGCCAGCGGGAGATAGAATTCGAGTAGCGGTAGATGTAATTGGGGCGGAGATAATGTATTCACTTTAGATACTTAGGATAGGTTGTGACATCATTATTACTAAACCATTGAAGAAGAGGTGGGAGGTAAATTTGTAATGGGTCTAGAATATATAAGGTAAATGTATTGATGATTTAGGGTGTGTCCACTGTACTTGCATGTGCGTGGTCCAGTCTCTTTGCAAAGTGAAGAATAAAATTACCATTGTTTTCTCTTGGAAGTTTGACTAGTGATTGTTTATTTCAAAACTAGACAACGAATCCCACACTACATAATAGGAATGTCATAAAAATATAATTTCATAACAGTGAGAAGAAACCTATAAAGAAGAAGCACATTTTCTTTAATCCCTATATTTTACATGAATGTACTCTGATCAGAAAGTTCATTATAGAAAATCTGATCAGAGTAATGAACAAGATAGCTAAAATTTCAGAGTCAGCAGATGTGATCAATGACAGTCAGTGGAGCTTAGGATTGTTATATCTCACTGAGCCAGCTGTTAAATGACTAACCTGAGAAATCATTTTCTTCTTACAGAAAAGAATGTGAATAGTTTTTTTTTTATACTGAAAATATAACACCATTTTAGCATAGAGAAAGCACCAGATATGAAGACTTTTTTACTTTCATTATGACACACAGGCAACACAAATGATTGTTTAGTGGCCTCTGTCACTTTACAAGTTGTCATTCTCAAAATGCCACTTATTGACTTCAGTGTAATTACAGATTCTGGCAAAGAATATGAATATCAAACAAGGCTACCTTTGACAAATTGAAAATCTGTATTGCATTGGCAAAGCTCGTATGGAACAAAGCTATGTCTTTCTGCTTTTCTGTTCTTATATTACATGGGCTTCGGTAGGAGTCTGATCTCTCCTGCAGTCCAAGGCAGAACAACCATGAAGAATAGTAATGGAATGTGACCATAGTAGACTAAAGTGGCCAATAGTACTAGGAGAGAGCCTAGTCCCTGATCATGTCATCAATCATAATGCTAGCAAAGATTATGTCCACAGATGTTGCAAAAAGATGGAAAACATTCCTTTAAAACTGGAACAGTATGGATCATTTCTGCTGCATTCTCTGTGAGTTGAGAAAGAGATGGTAGAGATGCCATGATCATATGTCATTTTAAATTTGTTGTGGTTAAAAGATTATGCCATACAAAACTATATTCATCACTAAGACTTTTAAACATATGCTGTGTTCATAGTTCTGGAATTTATTTATTTTACTGTTTGACCAAACTTTAATTATTATCCTGCAGGGTTTATTGTCTTTCTTGTCTGTTTTATGATTTTTAACGAAAGAGTTGAATGCTTTTACTGAATCTTAAATGAATTGTATAATAATTACATTTTTGGAAAAGTCTTCTAAGAAACCTTCCTTAAAAAGTACAGACTTTTTAAAAATGTGAAGTTATATATTAAATTAATATTAAAACAACTAAACTAAACTAGCACTCGATTTTCTCCCCTGCTACAAGTGTTTTACTCATTTTTTATTTCCCATTCTTTCACTTTTTGGGAATAAAAAGGCAGGACAGTGAGGGATAGAGAGAACAGGACAGCATGCCTTATTTCTTCCCCACTTTCAATCCAGACAGTCAGGTGAATACAGTATATGAAAGCATTATTTAATACATTGTCAATATTCTAAGAACTCAGGATGAGTTAAGATAGAAAGGTAAATAAATTGGTCTTTGGTTTATTAAAAAAAATGTCTGGGAATTATCAGTCGACCTGATAAAACGGTAACAGATAATCAGAAATTCTCTTGAGTAAATAAACAATTTCTTTCTTTGATTATTATAAAGAAAATGACTCTTGGCTCACAAAATCCAAAAAGTAATTTTTCTAAAAGCTTACTCATTTTATTACCCAAACAATAAAAATCTATATTACAGATCTGCATGTTTTTGTTACTCTAGTTAACTAATAAAATATTATACTGAAACAATAAAGTTCTTAAAATCTTTTGCTTACCTATACTTTTGAATTATTTCTGTGTTTATAGTTTCATCTCCATGTATACAGATACTTTATTCTATACATTTTGCCTATCAAATGTTCTCAGAAAAAATAACCAAGGTGTT
Organism: Ophiophagus hannah; assembly: GCA_000516915.1. NCBI lineage: Eukaryota > Metazoa > Chordata > Lepidosauria > Squamata > Elapidae > Ophiophagus > Ophiophagus hannah. The sequence continues at coordinate 6,359 of AZIM01004773.1, read as the reverse complement.
TTATTATAATCTTTTAAAATATTTTACTAGGTCAATTCTGATTATACCATTGTCATAAAATAATTATTCTGCCAGTTAAGCTATGTGTTAAAACATGAACGTTTCATAAATGAACTTAATATCATTAATGGTTGATGGTAAGGAAAGTAAGAAATGGCAAATAATCTAAAATTAAAACTTTAGTCATGACTATAGAGTTTACAATAATTTCAAACTCTGTGTGTGTGTGTGTGTGTGTGTGTGTGTGTGTGTTCTGGTCTTCTTAAATTCATTATTATTAATTTTTAATTAATATCTAATAACTAGCCCTACTGAAAAGAAAGTCAACTTTCTTTTAGACAAATATTAAAAATGCTCTAGCATCCATGGAGACTCAGCCCCTGTCTAAAGATATATTGGCTTTCTTTATACATCTTGAATAAGAACAATAGTTCTTATAAACTTGGAATGAATATCTTCAAGAATATAAAACTTCTACAAGTACAAATTTAGAGAAGCTGAGAAATTATTTTGATTAGAAAAATCTTGGAAAAAAGAGATATAAAATGAACTCCCTTGGCAATATATAGACCAACTTTATTCACTCTGGTGTCCTACATATTACATATAAAGATTTCAATTCTGTTAATTCCCTAGCTATGTTGGGTACACTGGAAAGGCACCAATGAGCAGAAGACTTCCCTAAGTTATCCCAGCAATAGAGAACTTCCCAGTTACCATATATAATAACAACTGGGTTCCAGATATGGCTTTGCAAAAGTAGATACTTCAAAGCAAGTAACAAGCATAACACTTCAGAATTTATAATGCAAACTTATGATATGCTTATACATTCATTTTGCAGATAACAAGTGTAGACACATTAGTTATGCTTGAATAAGTTCTTACTTTCAAGAAAATATGCAAGGAATGTAGCCTTGATTGTTTTACTTGCTTCTACATTTACAAATATTTTTAGGTTCATTATTAAGTTCCCAAAATTATTAAAGACCACCCATGACAGCAAAACATTAGGAAGCTTGATGCTTTGCATTTTTCTGCTTGAGCCACTTTTAACCCATCTCCACAGTTTGTAGGAATGAAAGGCACTTTTAGAGAACTCAGCAGGAATTATAGCAATTTTTTATTCCAGAGAGGTAAAGAAAGAGACAGCAGCAAGCCGAGTGAGTAGGAAGGACTGCAACATCAGGCATATGGTGCAGTTTGTCACTGTGTAAACTCATCTGCAGCAGTTTATCAAAAGATTCCTATGAAAGCATCTTCACAAATGGCACTTTTGTTGGCAGACTCAGCAAAGAAACTTACTATTTTAAAGAAAAAGAAGAATTAACTTTTTCCCCCTTCTTTTTTTCATAGCAACCTTCAAATTCACACAGAAGACAGAGACTTGAGAAAACTTGACAACAGGGTAGGATCTCTCATGCTGATTTAGACCAAAGTTTTACTTACTCTAATATTCTGTTCCTACACTGGCCAACCAATGCAAATGAAAACCCACAAGCAAGATATGTGCCTCTTATATTGCTTAGCAACTGTTCATCAGAGGTGTATATATTGTATCTAACACTTGGAACAAATATATGGCAATCAGTAAATGATGTCATCAGTGGCAGCATACTTTTCTGTAACACATTTGGAAGCAGTCCAGCATAATGGCCATTCTTACATATCAAAGTATTAAATTCTATTCTTTCACTATATCCAATGTAAAGAAGTAATTCAGTCAAAAATTATTGAGGTAACTCTGTTGGGAGGTCTATGGTTTGTTCATTTGGGCTGCAGGTAAGAGATAGAACAGTAACTACAAGCAAACCTATTAAGACTATGTACACAAGGTTTCTTCAAAAAATTATATACTATTAGAGAAAACTTTAAGTCGTCATGGTAGAATTTAAAAAAAAGACTGTTCCCAAAGGCAACAACAGCAAGCTGAATTTTTTGTCAAAATGAAATCTCTTCTGAGGCTATTTTACTTCTGAATTTCAGTGATCTCATTTCAGGAAGTTGAAGGGATGAACATAAGGTGCTGGCATCCTAAACCCAGTCTCCCAGCCATCACACCTGTTTTATAATCTCCTTAATTTTGAGAGCAGGTTTCAATTGGTACTGCTTTTTCTTCTTCTCATTTTGTTGTAAGTAGTTACTAGTTTGATTAGGGAACATTTACTGTGGTTATGAAATAATGGCAAGACTTCTGAAAAAGAATGTATTACACTTAGTATTACACAGTAGGTTTATTACTGAAGTTCTGAAAAGTATCTTCATCTTTGTTTTCTCTTTTTCTTCTCCCTTGTTTTAAAAATATTTACTAAGTACTTATGATCACATTGGACTTAGAACTTTACATTTATATTTAAATTTGGAAACTTAGATTACTGTGTCTAATTATTTCAATATCATTATATACTGTATTTTTTATTTGGTCTCAGCTACCACTTAGAATAAATTTCACAGTTATATTTCACAGTCATCTCTATATCCAGTCATTCCAAAGCATACAAGATATCTAGAAATTACACTTAGATCATTCTTGCATGCATTNTATTCTCTAATTATACCCATAATGCTTTGTAGAAGAAATTATTTTTATTAATTTATACTGTTTTAATACTTAGAACATAATAATAGAATCTTTAGAATACGAACATTTCTAATTATGATGCATCTAATACTCACATTGGTTAATATAATATGAAAATATTATGTAATCTGAAAAAGACATTGTTTCCTTTTCTGAGTCTTCTGAAAGAACTCCAAGGTGGTTTTTGTTTTTTTTTTAAAGGCAACTGGACTATTTTTTGAGGAAGAACATGTTTTATTTCTTATCTAAGAAGCCTCATCCATGATAAGAAGCGAAACATCTTTTTCCTCAAAAAGCAGTCCAGTTGCCCTTTGAAAAAGGAAAAAGAAAATAAAGCACCTTTGAGACAACTATGATCTGGATGACTGAGAAGCTCCATAGACATTCTGAGAGAACTAATTCCCATGAATTACAATGTATGCAAGTAGGCCAAGGTAATAGAGCAGCTATACAAATCACAGACCCGCTTAAACAACTATTAACAACAGTAACCAGGCCACTGAATCTTTGAATTTCTTATTTCTTATTTTCTCTCTTTATTTTTATATTTATGTAGTAAATCTGTGAGTAATTGTGTCAAGGAGAATTTCTTATTTTTCACTTAAGTGCATGTTCATTTCAAGTGCTGAGACATCCCTATTTCTTTTCCAGAGTATTAGTATCTGTTTGTCTTAGCTACATGTTATAGTATTAATATAACTGCAGTCAGCAGGAACAGTGAACAATTAAGAATTTATTGAAGTACCTGGGAGGAAAAAGTAAAATAGAATCTCACATATTTTGTTCCTTTTTCCCCCATAAAGCGTTTCAATGAAGTTTATAGCCTGGAACAAATCCTACTTAATACTGTGCATTTTTTCTTTTACTACTGAACTCAAAATGGCTGCCCAGATTTTCACATTTGGACTGAAACTAAATCCTAAAAGTACTTTCTCTAGAAATCCATGGATAGAATAGAATTTTTCAACCACCTGTAGACAGACACAAGTATATAATTAAATATATTTAGTTTATCAAAATATCGTTTATTCAGTTTTGACAATTTTTTCTGATTATCATTTTTTTCTGATCATTATACATTATATAATGTTTATATGTTGGTTGTGATTTGGAAGTTTGACATTAACATTTAATTATTTCTGTTTTATTACAGCAGAAATCTTTCGTTTAACTAAACTATTTTTAGTGTACTTTATAGCAAAAATGCAATAAATTATTTAGTTGTTAAAATGTGTCCCTTTTTATGTGTCAAATTTTTTTACACATAGTTTCAAAAAATACAAGTATATCCTGGCATTTCTCTCTTAATTTAGTTTTGCTTTCATAATTTGCAATATTATGATTTTCAAAAGCTGTGAAGCATCCATTCACTGGGTGCTTTGATTCCAGTTTACTCTCAATGCAATAATCTGAGCAAATATGTGGGTTGGGTATATCAGATAATTAGCACTTAAAATACAGGTCAGGGTCTCAGCATAGAATCAACATCCATTGATTACTTTGTCTATCTTATTTTTATGTATGTATTTCTTTCTCTATATTACTTACAAAGATCTGTATTCAACAGCTGACCCTAGCTGCTAAAACCTTCTGTTGATAAATTGGTAGAGTAAGTAAAACTACCTTTTCAAATTCTGTTATATAGCAAAAACTAAGCTGATTGATTTTTCTTCCTGGTATTTTTCATATTGCTTAGGCTAAAGTGTTGAACAGGGATTTATTTCCTGTAAGCCTCTGCCATTTTTTTGAGTTGGCAGAGGGACTGAGGGATAGAAAGGGTGATGCGAGTGCTTCTGATGACAAATTGCCTGCAGGTTATGCCAAAGGTATGTGTCCAGCCAACTGGATAATGAGGGTGATAAGGTGTAGGCAGGCAAGACAGGACAAGTGGGGAGGGAAAGACAGATGCCACTTTGGATAAGAAACAGAGAAGATGAATGAAGAATGGCTACAGACAGGTAAAAGCTATATATTCAGAAGAGATGAATAAAAAACAGAGGATATTATCCTATTCGTATGGATCAAAGAAGATGAACAAACTTAAAACACAAATTGTTAGACTACTTCTGAAGGACACAGCCTGTGAACATGTAGGCTGTGTAAACAAAACAATTTATCCATACACCCACATAATTACTGTCCTATTTTGGTTGCAAATTCAGTTATTAAGTGATAATAGTAATTTACTTAAGACTGAACAGATAATCAGAAAATGAAGAAATGACGGTAAATAAAACAGGGTCTCTTAAAAACAAAAACTTGCCTGAATGGTGACACTTTTAACAGGAACATGCAAAAGAATAGTCAAAATCCAGTCCAAAGTTCAGAGAACCAAATCAGAGTTATCAGTCAGTCAAAAGATTAGGGGTTCAGTGATTTATACAAATAGAGTTTACAGGAACAACAGACCCAAGCAGGAAATCAGAAGACTGTTTCTAACTGAAAAACTTTGATCAGGACAATTTCTTAAATCTGGCTATAGCCAGTTATCTTTAATTAGGACTAGACAACCCATGACCCATTGGCTCATTTTTTTTCCACATATAATATAGTCTTGTTCTGTTTTCCTTCATTTCATAATTCTGAGGACAGCCACAGTGAAGTCTCCTTCCCCTTCTCACCTGATTGCAGAACTGCTTGCCATTTGCTGGTGGAAATGGGAACAAAGGGAATAGTGAACAATGAAGAAAACTGTGCCCCTACTTCCCTTTCTAACTTGTACCAATAGCCCTCAAGAAGAAAAAAAAACTCACCCATTGACCAACAGCACCCACCAGCACCCTACCTTGCCAACAGGCATCCAAGTCACTCTCTTGTTATTCCCACACCATTTTCCGTTGTTAAGAGATTTCAGCCCCTATTCCAAAGCAGTCAATAGTTGCTTGCTTGCCAAGCCTTGCTATCAGTCAATTGGATGCAGAGGACTGAGGAGGCAGAAAATAGGGAAGGGATACACTCTCCAATGTTTATCTGTCTAGCTACTAGGATGCAAGGTTGGATTTGTGAGGTTAGAAATGGAGATTATCATAAAAGCAACAATCCTTCTTCTCTTAGAACAGTTTATCACCACAAGCCTAAATTGTGAATTCTGTAGAGTATGCAGAAGGGAAGGGACCTTGTAGGTCATCTAGTCCAACACCCGCCCAAGCGGAAGACCCTACACCAGTGGTGGTATTCAGCTGGTTCGCACCAGATTGGGCGAACCAGTAGCAAGGATTTGGCATGGGTCGCAGAACTGGTGGTAAGTTCTGGCTGGCCACACCCCTGACCTGGTCTCCCGGTTGCTGCTGGCTTGCTTCCCCTGCCCGCCCGATGCTTGCTTACTCCACCCGCCTGACGCTCACCCCTTAAGATATCCTTTTTTCACTCCTGACAGTCAGCTGTTCGTACATCAGCTGTGCCATGATTCCCCTTCCTGAGCCCCAAAGGAGCCTTCTGGGAGCAAAAACTCCCCCCCAGAGGGTCCTCTGAGGTCAAGAAGGTCCCAAAACGGAGCATGAAGGGGTGCTGCATGCCCCTCCCATGCTCTGTTTTTTTCTTCCTGAGTCCCAGAGGAGTCTTCTGGGAGCAAAAATGCCCCCGCTCCTCTGAGGCCAGGAAGGTCTCAAAATGGAGCATGGAAGGGTGCTGCTTGTCCCTCCCATGCTCTGTTTTTATTTTCTTCCTGAGCCCCAGGGGAGTCTTCTGGGAGCAAAAATGTCTTCTGGGTCTCAGAGGAACCTCTGAGAAGGCCCCAAAAATGGGTGGGGATGGCTGCAAAAAAGCAAAAAAAAAAAAA
>AZIM01004771.1:11265-24149 GCA_000516915.1 Ophiophagus hannah | reverse complement strand
AGAGGTGGGATTTGCTGGTTCTCTGAACTAGTCAAAATTTCCGCTACCGGTTCTCCAGAACTGGTCTGAACCGGCTGAATACCACTTCCGCTTCGACATTGTTTATATATTGGAAGACTGCTATCATGTCTCCCCTTAGCCTTTCTTCTTTGGGCTAAACATGATGAGTTCCTTTAACCATTTTTTGTAGAATTTAATCTGTAAACTTCTTATCATCTTTGTTCATTTTCTCTGCATTCTTTCCACTTCCTCAGTATTCTTACTGTTTGTGACAACCAGAACTGGACACATTATTCTAGATGTAATCTGACCACTGCAGAAAGTAGAATGGTAGAATGATCACACTTCCTGTGATCTTGATACTGTATCTCTAATGATGCAGCCCAAAACTGCATTGGCTCTTTTGACAGTTTTAGCATGCTGCTGGCTCATGCTTAGTCAAGGGAATACCAAGACATCCAGAGCTTTCGCACAAGTACTATTGCTAAGCCAGGTATCACCTATCTTGTACCTGTACATTTGACTTTCCTGTCCAATAACATAACTCTATGTTTTCCAAAACTGAACAACATTTTATTAGTTAGAGCCCAATGTTCAAGTTTATCAAGATACTTTTGAATTTTGATCCTGTCTTCCGGAGTGTTAGCAATCCTCCTAGCTTTCTATCATTTGCAAATCTTCTCTTCCACTCATTTAAGAACATGAAAATTGAAAATCTGTTTACTTGATCAATGACCAGCAACAAACATTTAAATTTAAAAATTTTAAAGAACTACAACTCCAAAGATAAAATACTAACATAATAAGGACAATATATAAAATATGACATACACTACTATAATGTACATTAATTACCTGTTCAAGCATAAGTTTAAAATATTAGAATCTATGAACTAAAATACACACCATCTAAACACAAGATAGTATGTATTAAATTTAAAGTGATAAACAAAATAGAAATGATTATTTCTGTAGCCAATTATGACTTATTTTCATTGCAGGTAACAGAATTTATTTATTGCACAAATGATAAAGGATTTCAGATCTTCTAGAACATAGTTCACATAGAAATTTTCTGGGCTTTCTGGAAATGTACATAGATAACCTTATACAGTGTAAAATTAAATCTCCTTATCGCCACATGGATAGGTACACTTGGTTAATTGGTCTTTGGAGTATCTAACTTGCAGTAGTGCAGATGGTAAGATCTTATGTCTGGCTTTGAAAAAAAAGTCAGATTTTGTAGATTATTTTACTGGTTCCCAAGTGTCCTTATTTATCTGATTTCTGCCATATTGGGACAATCTATTAACTTCAGTCTGAAATTCAGTATCCTTTATTCTTTAGATGAACAGTTGTTTCATCATAGTCGGAAGAAATTAGAAATAGTACAGAAAGTCCATGTAATGCCAACTCCTGCTCTATAGCCCACTTTCAGAGAAAAAGAAAACTAAAACCATAGGGATCAGTCTGACTGGCAAGAATTGAATTTGGAGCCAATAGTTTATCAAAATCCACCAAGTACCTACCTGGATTGCAGACTTTCTTGTCTCAAACATTAACATTTCTGTTCCATGCAATGAAGATTGATCTCAAATATTTTGAAGACATTTTGAAAACAGTGCATCCTTGTCTGCATAAATCCCTACTTGTGCACCATAAAGGATTTGGATTTATGAAGGTGAATATCTGCTTTATCTCTTTCACATCTTATTTACTACAGTACGTATTTTATTATATAGCTGTTTGTTGGTTTCTATGGTTTTACTATGCTAATATCAATGGTTTATACATTTTTTTGGACATTTCTATAAATTTCTTTCCCACACTTCTCCCTTTAGACAGGCTTGAATTGCCCATTAATACCTTGTTATCAATGTATGAATAGTCCACTGTCCCAGCTTTGGAAGGCAGAGAAACAGGTTCTTTTCGTCTCAACCTAAGGCATAGTTATCCTTTAGCATACCCACGGTTTGGCTGCCTTGTTTGTTAATTGATGTTTTTCAGACTTTTCAGCCAGATGTCTAATCTGGGTTGCCCTGCTGCTGGGACTGCTAACTGTTGGCACTGCTGCAAACTTTGGCATGGTTGCTAGCTCTGCCTCTCTGCTCACATTTCATGGCTGCTTGAATTTATAAATCAACTCCTGCTTTCTCTGTGGATCCAGCTGCCCACTGTACACTCACTCCCTAAGCCAGCTTTGTTCTGAATATCTTTTGGGTTAGCTCAGGTTTCCACTTTGGTGCAATGGTAAGGTGTCAGGCTAGAAACCAGCGAAATTGTGAGTTTGAGGCCTGCCTTGGGCATGAAGCAAGCTGGCTGACCTTGGGGCAGTCACTTTATTTACCTCTAGGAAGAAAGAACTGTCAAGTCACTTCTGAAAAATGTTGCCAAGAAAAGTGCATGGGGACAGTTGCTGGGACTCCAATCACTTGAAGGGACAACTTTGGAGAGTATTTGTAATATGCTATTATACATTCAAGTTTTTATAATTGAACTACGTATGCAATATGTAAATATTTTAATTTGTCACTATTACATATATTTTCAACTTACTCATATACTTACACTGTGGGGCATAGATTTGTACTTAATCTGGGAAAAGCCACACAAAACCTTTTGCAGTATCCAATCTGGATCGGTCACCAGCACCAGAGATTTTATCTTCCGAGATTTCAGACTCGTGCTGAAGCCCATCTTCAGGGAACTTCTCTTGAGAGCTGGAAAGACAAAACCTCTGGTCCCAGTGACCAACCCAAATTGGATCATGCAATGTTATCCTGAGACACTTGTATTCATCTGCAACTGTGACAAAACCTTTTATTTATTTGCAAATGGGATCTCAGAAATTAGAGCTTATTGTGTACAGATGTAAGTGGGAGTAGGAAGTGACGAAACCGATTGCAATTTGGCTGTAAACTGGGAGGAAGCTCAGAGCAGTGGAGGGAAATATAAACACACACACACATGGACCTATGTGTGTACATAAATACTTGTGTATGTTATATTGAGTGTGTGTATGTCTTTCTGCATGCGCACGCACGCGCACGTGCACACACAGTGTTTCAAAATAAGTACCAAGTCTTATTTTCAGGGGATGTCTTACTGCTTACCTTAGGACCACTGCAGCCAGGCCTCCCACACTCTGACGCCTGTTGTGCTGCTTCCTGAGATGTACTGTGGCCGCTTACAACCAAATGCCATGTGGCACATTGTGCTGGTGCTGCTGCTTGTGGCAGGAGGCTGCGTGGCATGTCACATCATTGTGCGTGTGCGTGGCAGTACCGGTATGATGAGCCATATGGCTTCCTGCCATGAGTGGCNNNGGCCGCAGAAGAAGTTTGGTANGAGCANGACAGGGGTCGGGGCGTGGAACACCTGGCTGCAGCAGTCTCAAGGTAAATGGCTGCGGGGCATGAGGGACAGCTCCACCCCTCCACCTCCACCCTAGCTTGATTTTTACACATGCGCCTCGCCCCACCTCGTACAACCAGATGGTGGGCGGGGCTTAACTATGGCTTATTTTGGGGTAGGGCTTATATTAGGCACAAGCAAGGAAATTGGGCTATGGCTTGTTTTCGGGATATGTCGTATTTTCAGGAAAACACGGTGTGTGTGTATGTGTGTGTGTTTATAAATTTTCAAAATAAAGCATCACATTCACAATATTTCTTTTTTATGTTTCAGTTATATTTAATTCCTGATTGTCATGTTTATTTATTAGTAACAAATTGTGTGGTTTTCAAAGTCAAAATGTAGCCTACAGTGATCCTGATATTCAGGTTTAATGGCCCCCATTTCTTTTTGCTTTTGACAAAGTTGCTCTACCCTACTTCCCCCATCATTTTCCCTTCCTACATGTAAAAACAGTCCAGATAAATAAATACAAGCAACAGTTAGGGATTCACTCCATCCTTCTCTTGATGTTAGCATTCCCAAGGTCAACGGGCAAGTTTGGCTGTACAGTATCAGAACTGGAAAGTTCCTCCTCTCATCTTATTGAAAGGTCACCATGGCCTCTAACATGGCAAGAAGAAAGGAGTATATTTTCTGCCGTGTTGGATTCTTGGTGCCAGTTGCCATCCCTTTATTCTGAGACTCATTGCTTAGAGTGGTAGGCAGAAGCAGATAGTGGGGGCAAGTCACAGGGGCAGTCATAGTAAACCACACTAGTGTCTAAAGGATGTAATATGGACATCTGTGGCTTTCTCCTGTAACATCTGTGATTCAGAATTGCCTTTCCAATATCTCCTCCTATGATGGAATTCCAGAAGATTCTTTACTGATATAGGCAATTACAAATGAAAGACCATGGGATATTAATTTGCTGTGTACCTGTGTAGAGACCAATAAACTTTGAGTTGAGCTTTATAAATGAGTGATTAGAAGACAAAAACTTAATAGAAAGCTATACTGAATCCACTCTTAGCCAAATCTGTTCCATTAAGAGGAATGCCCGTCCCTCTTATAAAAAATCCAAGACACAAGGAACAGTGGATACTGAAATTCTGATCAGCAAGATGCAGGGATGGTACCCACAGAATGCCTATAAGGCAGACATGCCTGTAGAGAAATATGTTAACTGCAGCAAGAATATTACATTGCTTTTATTGCTTACTCTAGGTGCTCAGTTTCAGGATTATACTATAGAGGAATGGAAATGGAAGATCATATTCAAATTTAGCGATATGAATCTGGTAGTCTGTTTTGTAAGGTAGGAATATATGTGGTATAAAAACTGAATAAGGATAAAAATGTATCCCATCTCAAGTGATGTGAGGATTTCTGCTTTCTATAAGCACTCCAAATAATTGTGAGGTGTGTGTGCCACACTGAGTGGACTGCTCCCTCCCAAAAAATTGTCACTGCTGGAAAGCTGCTTTTATAGCAAACAGACCTTTATTGAAAATATAATTTCTTTCAGCTGGAAGTAACCATCTGAAACAAAATGTATAAGGCATGAGGCAGGAGATCCTTCCTTCTCTCTTTTGATGCTTGGAAAAGAATGCTCTTAAGGTGAAAGCCAAGGTATCTATTTGCACACAACGGCATAAGAGAGATTCAGATAACTGGGTACTGACTGGGAAAGGAAAAGTATTTTCAACCTTTGAAATGCTTCTTGGTTGTAGGTAGAGTATCTGAATTTGACCTACCAAATTAGGGAAGAATTCTCCATAGAAGTTGACGAAGTCTAGAAAATACTGGTTATCTTTCATATTTCTAGGTGCCTGCCCTGAGAGTATTGTACTTTTGCAGGATGCATTTGTATTCCTACTGAAAAGTCTTGTACCTAAATAATCCAACTGGGCATGATCAAACACACATTTGTCCACTCAGTAAAGTGACTGTATATGCAAAGTAGTTCCAAAACATTTCTGCTGTTAGTCTCATGCAAAGATGGGTCTTCTGAGAGAAAAAAAATAGTATATCACCCAAATGCAGCACTACCTATTTTTTCAAAGTATTAGAAAATATTTGATTTATGAATCTAGAGAAGACCTTGAAATAATCTATATTTTATTTTTTTATATACAGTATATAAAACGTGTGTGTGTGTGTATGTATGTTTCAGTAGAACTCTGGAACGCCTTGAGCAATTTCAAACAAACTTGGTACACAGATGACTTATCCTCTGGAAACAAATACTGTGGGGATAAGGACACCCCTAACACCCCTCGGGGTGTGTACCTTAAAATGGCTTCTACTGTACAGCACAGTGGACTTGCATGGTAACGGCTTCACAGTACTCCACAAGGGGGCTCCCTCTCAGCCCTCCAAGGAAACATCAGGCAATTGGCCAAGTGCAATAAAAAAAATGAAACACCAGCGCAGACAAGAAACTCCCGAGGAATAGAAGTCTTATGACACTGCGCAAGAGACAGTACAACAGCGTGAGTCCTGACTACAGGATTTTCCTGTCTAATACAGGATTGGGATAAATAAATACCAGGGCAATGCCAGGTTATCGGCTAGTTGGTCAATAAAAAAAACCTGTTTATTTAAATTTGCTGTTCCTGAAATTAATGGCTGTTAAATACTTGTGGCCTTCTTTCATTCTGACGAAATTGAGAGTGCTCAAGTCCAACTCAGTGAAAATGCTTGCCTTTCAAAGACAAATCAGTACTTTCAATAAGAAATTATGGGTAATGAACCTTAATTATTACAGCGTATATTTATGGTTATGTATGGTCCTCAAAGAATGGTATTTTTTGGAATGAAAAACATTGGTGCAGATATTGAGGATTGAGAGAGGTGCATAAAATTTTCTTTCGGACTATTGTCCAGAAACTCCTCTAACATGGCTAACTCTCAAGGAGACATAGACTACAGACAGTCCTTGACTTATGACCACAACTGAGCCCAAAATTTCTGTTGATAAGCAAAACATTTCTTAAGTGAATTTTTTCCCATTTTACAACCTTTCTTGTCATTGTTGTTAAATGAATCATTGTAGTTGTTAAATTAGTAACACCACTGTTAAGTGAATCTGGCTTCCCCATCAACTTTGTTTGTTAGGTCACAAAAAATGATCACATGACCCTGGGACGTAAGTTTGAACCAGTTGCCAAGCATTTGAATTTTAATCATGTGATCATGGAGTGGCTGTGTGAAAAATGGTCATGTCACTTTTTTCAGTGTTGTTCTAACTTTGAACGATCACTAAATGAATGGCTGTAGGTTGAAGACTACCTGTATTGTCTCTTATCTGGAATCCAAGCTACTGGCTTCAAGTTGATGGTCCAATCACATATCCAATGAGAAGGCAAGGTAGTTGCTTTCATCCTCCTCCAAAACATCAGCAAAGCCTGCAAACTTTGCTTTCAGGGAAGGAGATTCAGAGAGCTGTCCCAGTTAAGAAGAACAGGAATAGAAAGCAAGACAGAGGCAAATGATGATGTTACACTTTTAAGATGAGACAGAAATTATGTCTTGTTCTTAGTGGACATCTAGGTTATGAATTGTAGCTGATCAATACTGTAAGTCTAAAAGAGTGGAGAACTGTATTTCGGTTTCTGAAGTTTTTCAGATAATAACAGGGATAATAAAATGTACTTGCTTGTTGTGCACATTTGCACTTTTGGGAGAGGACTTTTTAAAGTTTCCTGAAGATGAGATTTTGGAGCAATTTGGGAACTTGCTTGCTATGTGGCCTATAGTTTCATAGGTGTGGTACTTTATAAATTGAGTTCTATACTTCAGCAGGTAAGTCTGGGCTAGCTGTCTTGGGACTCCGCAGTAGAAAAAGACAGATCTTCCTTTTTCAAAATGTGGGCAGCAGATTATTAGATACGGCAAGAGGATGATTAGGCAGCCAAAAGGAGGGAAATGGGCTATCCAGTGGACTCCCCCTTCTCCTTAGAACAGAAGCATCAGGGTTACTATTCTGACAGGAAATTTCCTTGGCTGGCTGATAACCACTAACTTCAAATCAGGGGAAGAATGCTTGTTCTACTGCCTGGGAGAATAAAGATTTGTAATGTGAAAGTAATGTGGAACACTCTGTTTTGAGCTAGATGATGGTCAGGGGATAGATTCTATCCAGTTTTAAGTCACCAGTACTAACAGGTAGTCAGATCTGGTGTTGGTTATCCCACAGTATGTCCTCTACTTACCAATCAGCATCCCAAACAAGAAAATCTTCTCTAACACAGGTAATGTAGTCACATGCTATTGGTCGCACCTAAGTGCTAACTTGATAGAACAATTTATTTTCTTTAACATGTGCTTCTCCTCGCTGGACTTCCCTGAGCTTTCCTGGAAGAAGACTGACAAGTAGTTCCTTGCTTCTTTAGATTACAGGAATCAATCTGTCCATGTCCAGGTAACAAGAGTAAGATTAATATTAATTACAGCCTAATAGCCAGAAGATACAATTTACATTAAATATGCATATTACATACCGGTATATACAGAGACAAGCATATTTAAAATCTATAGGTATAGTAAAAAATAAGTAAAAGCTAAATATAAAATACAATAAAAGAACATAAAAAATAAGAAAGATAATAGTCACAATCAACAAAATTAACAGTTCTTCAATCACAAGTAAACAAAGAGATGCATAAGATTGAGTAACCTATCAGAATCCTTGCCACACAAAAGGAGCAGCAGATAAGCTTTGTACTCTCTACCAGGGTATTTCTTTACAATCGGATGGATATACAGCATGTCCTATAAAGAGAGCAGCAGAGAAGCAGGTATGCTGATATAAAAGGTTATTTTTATAACATCCCAACAAGATTGCCGTGGCTAGTGTGTCCAACCTGACCATGGTGAAGGCCTGGAAAAAATATAAACTATAATAGAAGAAAGACAGAGCAAAGGCACATTCTGACTTTAAAAAAAACTTTAATAAAGAGTTGTAGGATTACTTATTAGGTTTACTTTAAAAATCAATTCCATATATACTTAAGAAGATACCCAGCAATTTCAAATCCTAATTAGTTAAGTTGACTTAAAATGGTCTCTGAGAATCAGTGAGCCAGATCCACTTAGGAAAAAAATTAACTTTCAGTAGAAATTAGATAGTTTTAATAAAATTAAAATTCTGGCATTCAACCTGTCTCTAAAAGTAAGGCAGCATTCTTAAAAACATATTAGAACTGCAAGAATAGTTCCTGTAGACTTGGACTAAACAGGGCGTCAAACTTTGTAAAACTTTGTTGAAGTTGAGAAGTAACTAGAAAGACCTTATAGGGTGCAGGAATAAAACATGCTCCTTTTGAAAAATCTGAAGACAGCTGTCGATGTCCAGATATGGCCAATGGTGAGGGGTGACATTAGTTTACTGGCTTGAACTCTGAGGCAGCCACATGCTCACTGAAGCAAGTCATACTGCAATGAATTATTCGATCATGTCACTGAAGAAATCCACACTAGCTGATAACACATGGAACATCTAATTGTTTCTTGAAGTCTAAACACCACTAGCGAGTGAGATCTGTAC
This sequence comes from Ophiophagus hannah, assembly GCA_000516915.1. Classification (NCBI taxonomy): domain Eukaryota; kingdom Metazoa; phylum Chordata; class Lepidosauria; order Squamata; family Elapidae; genus Ophiophagus; species Ophiophagus hannah. The sequence continues at coordinate 15,202 of AZIM01004771.1, read as the reverse complement.
TGTGAATTTATATACTCTTTATAAAATCTAAGTTGCTATGCAATTTATTCATCATCTCTCCTGTGGCTCCTCCATTCTCACAACCTCACTGCCACACAAACATACATGCCTGGTGATGTTGTTGGTCTCCAGTTCCTGAATGTTTAACTTCTAGTGTATTAGAAAAGCAGACAGTAATTTTGGTTGGTTAGTTCTTGGAATATTTGACTATTACACTGCTCACACTTGCATAGTCTCTTGCACCCTTTTCTATGGGTTTGGTAACTTCAGCATCTATTTAAAAATGTAAAAAAAACTATTGCGGTAGGCAGGCTTGCAAAACTTACAAGTGAATGTTATTAACAGAACTTAAATCTCTTCTGCACTGTTGTAAAATAGAGGTGTTTAAACAAAGGCTGGATAAGAATGCTATTAGTAGACTCCTGTACTAGACAAAGAGTTGGATTAAATGATCTCTAAAATCTCTTCTAATCTGATATTTTGTGACATGGTTAGTGATGCAGAAACATGCTTGAAGTTTGTGATTTGATAATTTACTGCAGTTCTTCAAATGCAGCACTTCAAATGTTAAAGAAGGTGACTCTAACTTTTATTATGTACAATACAGAGTACTCTGATAATAAATATAATTTATATTTAGGATGGATGGCAGTCAGACTGAAAATTGTGTATATGTGTGCTTTTCTAAGAACGGGGTTCGTTCTTTTCAGATAGAAACTATAATCCTATTTTTGACAGGTAGTCTATAAAGTCCATATTTAAATATTGGTGTGGGTATTGAAAGAACTTAATGCTTCCCTTTCAGCAACCACTGGATGGCAGCAAAAGATCAGACTTTCTTACTTCTCCCCCTGCTGCCATCTGTGTTACACCAGATCTCAGCAACCTCAGCATTTTACTGTTTGCTACATCTAGCCCAGTGGTGGGATTCAAAAAGTTTTATCATCAGTTTGGTGGGTGTGGCTTGGTGGGCGCACTTTGCATGCGTGCACACACTTTGTGCAAGCGCGTGCACCAAATGTGCACTTTGCGCAGGCGCAGAGGCTTTCCAACTCACCTCCTGCAAGCCTGCACTCNCAGCAGAGCAGCAGAGAGAACCGGTTCAGTCTCCGCTGCTCATCGCCGCTACCGGCTCGGCAGAACTGGGCCGAACGGATAGAATACCACCACTGATCTAGCCACAATATTCTAGATTTGCTTCTGATTCCATAATGACAAAACTCAGAGCAGAAATTGGATACTAAAAATCAGTTGGAATGGAATGGAGCAACAAAAATTAGAGTAGTTTGTTTCATAAAGAACACCATATTTTCATATGTTATGCTGAATAGAGGTATGCATTTTCATGCATACCTCTATTCAGCAGAACTTAGTAATACATTCAAAACAGGCTTTCTCACCCTGAATCAAGTTCAAAATGAACAGTGTATATTATTTACTGACATTTAATATAATGGATCTGGCACTATAATTTGTTTGAAAGAGTAGCAGGAAATCACTGTAAGAGTTCAATGCTTTTTTTCTATTACAATGACCAGTCTTTGTTCTCCTACCATATTTACTTCTGACTGTAACTTTAAAAACTTAGGCCACGCTTTCCTCTTCCAGTCCAAAGCTCAGACTATGGGAAATTATTACTCTACAGACTGTCTATCTACAGAAATACACTCTTTTTCAGAACACTGCGCTCACTCCCATCAACTGAATATGTAGACATCAACAGTAATAACATCTTTACTACTACTACTACTACCACACCTTGCCCTCTGTCTGAATATTGGCTGGCCTCAAACTCAGCATGTCTATCACCTGGAAACAGCCATATGGGAAAACACATTAAAACAGATATGCCAGTGGTCTTATTCTAAGCAACACCTTCAAAGAGATGATTCTCTTTTAGGGCACCGCTCTTAACCACCAGATTTAATCCAAGGCTTTTCTTGAGAAAGTCAATGTCTAGATGCTCATATTTTCTAGGCCTTCAACTAGAATGCAGCTGCCAACTAGCAATAGGATCTTGAGGCTAGGATAGATAAAGGAGCAGAAAGTTAATGTAATGTTTATAGATGTTGCTCAGTATGTCTCCCACCACTTCTCCCTTCCCATATCTGGATTATTTATCAAACCAGCCTCTTCCTCCTGGTTAAATCCTAGATAAATCCTCCACCCAGAGCTTAAGAATTATAAGAGAATATTAAAAAGATAACTGGAGAGGAACTCTAGTCGAAGCAACATACCACAGAATTTCTCAGAGAAAATCTCAATCAGGAAATCCCAATTTTTCTTCTTGCTGACTTGGCACTCATATGTCTATTGATAAAAATACTAAAATATCTATGTCTGACACAGACGGTATGTGCATGTCTACATTTTCTCAATCTTAATATATTGTTTGACCTGGATTGCCTTTCATTAAAGAACATAATTTTTCCCATTCTTTCCCTCACCCCTTCTCTTTTTCTTTCTCCATCTGTTCAGAAGAAAAATTGAAGACAGAGGACACTAAAATGTTCTGTGACATTTTTATACCCTTCTATACCAATTTTGTGGTCACAAAAGCACAGCTGAGAACTTATTAACCAATTAATGGGAAAGAAATAATGCACCCTTTAAAATGTAAACAAAGCAAACACCTTAGAAAAACTGTGAGTATGATCTCCCAGGAAACTGTAATTGCAGCTGTGATAAACCGTCAGGTTAGTAATCATGGAACTTTGTCTCTTGTGTAAATGGTCCAAAATATACTAGTTAGTCTTTCATTAACAGGCAACAAAAGAGTCACAGTTCTACTAAGCCAACTATGTTGGGTTCCAATTTGTTTCTGATACACTTTCAAAATAATTATGTTCTTTGACAAAGATACTTAGAATATGATATTCTACTATGTGAGCCACATTAAATTTCTTCATTACTAAAGTATATTTAGTTAGGATCAGAAAGAAGGCTGATCAATTTTCCATATAATATATCTTGGCTTTCCTGCTTTGTTGAATACCTTGTTGAAGAACCCGCACTTCTCTGTAGCTACTAGCTGTTTTCAAATATTCTTTCAGCATAGATCTCTCAGATTGTTCCTTCTCACTTCTGCTACCTACAGCCATGAATTCCTATCTTCCATCAGCCAAAAACCAATTATCAGTGATATGTTTTGACCTTATATAATATCTTTGATTATAAACAAGGTCTTAATATTATAGGAAGAGAAACAGAGTAACAGAGTCATGGTTGTTCAATTTAGCAAAGCCAGATTTCTGACTGACCTGGTTACATTATAACCTAACTCGGGATTAATTAAGAATATACATATTACAAAAGAAATGTAAATAAGGCAATGCTTCTGTACAACATCTAAGAAAGAAAAGGAAGATGAGGAGGAGAAATAAATGATACAAGTTAATCTTTGAAAATAACTTCTAGTGGAAAGTATGTTTTTACAGATTTTACAAATTATGTATGGAATCTCATAATAAATTGGAATAAGAAATGTTTGCCAAGATTTCACTGAAAACCGTATCTGGATAGCCAGGTGGTATGCATTCTACTAATTGCTCTTCTTGGTACCTCCCACTCAAGTTCTTTCTGTGGTCTATTTACTGCTTACTATCATATAGTAATAACCAAGCGTTTGTCTCCTAGAATCTTAACACTGCAAATGATTTTTGATGATTTAGACTCAAAGATCAGCTAAAGTATTCCCATTCTGTTTCAGCTCTATGATGCTTTGTAAAACTTCAATTTCTATGAGGCATTCCATACCATCATTATTGAACATGAAACATACTGGTTCAGATATCAACCTTAGCTCCCAATTTCATAACTGTGTGAAGTTAAAGCCAAAATGAAAGATTGCCTTACTTAAAGTTAACTCTGGAAATTTCAGATGATACTTCTTATTCTGATAGTTCTACTGCATTTTTTTTTAATTCACATTTATATG
>AZIM01004769.1:45761-58192 GCA_000516915.1 Ophiophagus hannah | reverse complement strand
CGAGCTGCCGGTCCCCTTCCTCCCGCGGCAGGGAGCCTCCGCGCGGGCGACCCCAAAGGGGCCGGGGGCGAGGCTGGAACTTCGGGAAGAGCGACGCCTTGCGGAGTTCGGAAGTGAGCGAGGGCGGGGAGGGGTCGGCGGCGTGGTCCAACTGGTCCCGAGAAAGGACGGCGGGCGCATCTCGCCAAGGGCCAGAAGCCCCTAAACTTCGCCGGGCCGTGGGCGAGCGCCCCAGGACCCGTCCTGCTGGCCCTCCCGCCGGGGCAGGGAGGAGGGCGCTGACCCGGAGTGGCCTGAGTTGCCCAGGCAGAGGACCTGCGGCCTGGGGGAGCTGCTGCTTCCCCCACCCTCACCCCCACATCCTCGGCGCCAAGCATGCCCACACCTTCCCCAGCGCTCGCTGTGCCAGCAGCACCCAGGACGTGCTGCAGCAGGCAAGTCGCGGATGGCATCCCTGCAGAGCCGCGTGAACTGAGGCGGGCCTGCCAGGAGAGCGCGTGGTGCCTCTCCGGCCTTGGGCTGTGTCCCAGTGCCACTTGCAGAGGTTGACCTCAGGGAGCTCATGGAAAAGCAGTGGGGCTGCGCCCAGAATCCCTGGCCAGAAGTCAACCTGATGCTTGGATCCCATCCTGAGTTAACTCTCCCACTGGGTTTACTGTGACTTATGGACTGATACTATCTCACAAAATGGAGCCTGGTTGGGCTGTGCGCTGTGGGAGAGTCAGCTAGGGAAAGATAAGTTTCCCAGGAGAAGAAGGGGGGGCTTTCAATCCTGGGCCTGAACTTTAGCAACTCCCCTTTCTCTCTGCCCTACTTCCAAGGCCCTGGGGGACTGGGACTGTTGCAGGCCAGGCAGGAGAGGAGAGGCTGCCTGATGCATGCCCAGCTGAAGGCCTGTTCCCTACACAGCCCACCTAAGGCTGGAGCCGAGGGCCTGGGAGCTTTGGGGAGCCCCTGCTGACTCCGTGGATCTCATGGCCCTCTGTGGTGCCCAGCAGAGGCCTTCCTCGTGCCCACTCCCAGGTGGCCCTCTTGGAGGAGGGAGCGTGGCTGCCTTCTGGCTTTTGGTGCTGGAGCACAGCCAGAGGCCTCCAGTGGAGGAGGAGGAGGAGGCTTCTCCTTGGCTGCTTCCCCAGGCCTCCTCACTGGTGCTGGGTGNCGAAGCAGCCGAGCCAGTTCAGCAGGGTGAGGCAGGTAGGCTGGGAACAGGAGGGCTGCCGATGCAGAAGCAGGCAGCGACAGGCCCTGCTGGGCGGGCTGGTGCAGGAAGGGAGGGAGGACGTGTTGCGTTTGAGGGCTGAGTCCTGGTAAGGGCAGAGCAGCAACATCCTCTTGGTCCGCCTCTCTGCAGAGCTGCGATGGGTGGTTAGGGAGGCTGCCAAGCAGGTGGCACCGGGGACGAGAGTGGCCGCCTGAGGGGGCCGGCCAGGCCGGCCACCTTGAGCTTGGCGTTCTCTGGAAAGGAAGTTGAGGGCTTCCCTCCCAGACTCTGCTTGTTCCCCAGAGCAGGCCAAGGGCAGCCCAGTAAGTGCCTTGTTTCCAAGCTAAGTTTGAGAAGGGTCAAAACCCCCACGATCATCCAATGGGCCCCTCTTATATAACGGATATTATTAGCTTAGTTTTTTTTAAGACTAGGACAGCAGTTCTGCATTTTTCCCAAGTTAATTAATTACTCACTTCCCTGGAAGACAATGTTGTAAACGATCCTTGGAACCCTGAGTCTGTGGCTGGGGTCACCTTCGAGAGCACTTCAGCCTTGGAGGCTCACAGGGTCACTTTGGCCGCTCGGGGTCTCCCAGGATTGTTGTTATGGGGAGCCGCTGGAGCCCCCTTTGAGCTCCTGGAGTGCCACCTAGGGAAGGGGAGGAGGGTTGCTTCTGGCTTCCTGGGAAACCTTAGCTAGCACTCCAAAAGCAAATAAGTCATGGGGCAAGTCTGATGGTTGATAACAGGGAACGGGAGACTAACTATAACTACCCAATCCAGTAGAAAGCAGTTAGTGAAATGGACAGCCCTGGTGTGGCTCTGCCAGGAGCTCCTGCTCAATCCTGGGTGCTTCCTTTGTGGAGGCCCACTCAAGATTTCCCCCAAGTCTTTGCAACTTGATTCTCTGCTAGAACATCCAGCAAAGCCAAATAGGGAACAGGCAGGATGGTCCAAGAGGGGTTGGCGTTTTCGTGCCGCACATGGTCACCAACTTGGGTGACTCCAAGTGGAGGAGAGAACTCCAGGGAGGATAAGGTGGTCCCAACAGCTCTTTGTGGCTCCTTCTACCATTGCTTGGAAGAGGTGTCCACTCAACAGTAACGGAATCCCTTTTGTTTCAACTAGCAGTGTTTGCAACTGTTTTGTAATTTTTAGAGAGAGGAAGCATCAGGCCTTCTCCTTTGAATCATGGACAAGTTCTTGAATTCTTTTTGTTCTTTTCACCTATATATACTTTTTCCCTTTTTGTGTGTGGGGGGAATTCTTCCTTACTAATGTTATTTGCTTTTATTTTTGGGCAGGTAATCATTTTTTCCCCTTTTTTCTTTTAAATATAAATTCTAAATGTAATAAAATGGTGGTTGAATATGGAGATTCTGTATCTGTGAGCAGTACTAGAACATAATAGTTAAATATAGAAGAGTTTATTATTAGATATTTGCCAAATGCTACAGGTCATAAAATCAATCGGTATTGGACGATTGTTGAGAAGTGTGCCAAAATATGATTTATTGATGGAGTTAGTTTCAATGTGAGAATCTAAAACATAGTCTTAACATATTTAGAATCATTAAGGACAGGTATTGCTTATTATTTACAGGAGACTCATTTCATGGAACAGGATAAATCTCTGCTAATGAAGGATTGGGTGGGACAGGTTTATCTCACAGACACTTTGACGAAAGCTAAAGGTGTGGCCCTTTATGTTTGGAAAGAGTGCCCAATTGATGTATAACTTATCACTGATGTAAATGGGTGTTCTTTAATTTTATGGGTTAAAATAGCCGAGATTGCAATGGCTATGGTTATGGCCCAATGTAAATTCTAAATACTATGTCGCATGAATGTGTTCAGCTTTGAATCAGTACATTTATGATAAAGTGATAATAGGAAGAGAGTTCTATGAAATTTTGGTCTGGAGCTTAATAGAAACATACCAACATGAAAAAAAAGCAATCATTAAGGAAGAACTCAATTCAAACAAGCACAAACATGCTGCAGCAACACTGAACAGCAGGAAAAGGAAACAAATCATCTACACAACATCTTCTGACAAAATGGATATCCATGCAGCTTCCAAACAAAAAATGCCTGACCACTCAACCTACTATCACACAATCAACAAAGGTGGCAAAAAGGATAACAGTCAAAGACCTTTCAAAGACCTTTTAGAAACCACCAATTACAATCCCATGGAATCAGCATACAAACCAGCTAAAGCCCTCCAAAGTGCCCCAAGTAAACCAAAAGACCCAGCAGCCCCAAGAGAAAATAAAAAAGCAAAGCAAAAAAAGAAAAAGGCAGGCGTAATCTACAACATGCAGTGTCAAGACCGCAGCAGCCAAAGGACAAGCAGGCTTAGAAGACCAGCAGAGCGCACCCAGGAACATCAACTAGCAGGCAGAAGGCATGATGAAAACGCGTTCATTGCACAACATGTGGACAGACGTAGCCATCATGTCAANACTCTTGACCAATTGGCCATCAATGGACACGTAGACATAGCAGAAGAACAAAGTTAGAAGGGACCTTGGAGGTCTTCTAGTCCAACCCACCTCACAGGCAGGAGTCCCTATGCTATTCCAGCCAAGTGGCTGTCCAGTCTCTTTTTGAAAGCCCCCCTGATGGAGCACCCAGAACTTCTGAAGCCAAGTTGTTTCACTGGATATTTCTCCTTAATTTTAGATTGCTTCTCTCCTTGATTAGTTTCCATCCATTGTTTTTTGTCTTGCCTTCTGGTGCTTTGGAAAATAGGTTGACCTGCCCCCCCTTCTTTGTGGCAGCCCTCAAATATGGGAAGACCACTATCATTTCATCCTTAGTTCTTCTTTTCATAAGACTAGACATACTCAATTCCAGCAACTGTTCTTTATATGTTTTGGCCTCCAGTCCCCTTTGATTTTTGATGCTCTTTTCTGCACTCTTTCTAGAGTCTCAACATTGAATCTTTTTTATAATATGGTGACCAAAACTGGTATTTTTAGTGTGGTTTTAAAGTGATACTAATACTTTACATGATCTTGATTCTATCCCTCTGTTAGTGCAACATTTATATAGTTGCAAAAGAAGCAATCAACAAACCAAAAAGGGAACAAAAAACTCAAAACTCCTCCACCAGCAGTCAACACCCAGATGAACATAAGGTTAACACCAAGATTAAGATCAGACGAACAATAAAAAAATAAACAAGATTCCAACCAAGGAACTGCCAAGCAAGCTAATAGTAAGCCTCCCAACTGAAGAACCTTGGGGACCACTCCCACAAACATGGACCGGGCAAGCCACGAGAATATAGACTGAGAGCAAACCCCACTCCTTACTAGCNNNGATGATGTTACCTAGTTTGTGTAATGAAACTTTTGCAAGAAAACAACCAAGCTCAGAGAATACTAAGGACCCCTCAATGAGGGCACTTTGAAGAGAGTTTTTCCGTTGATCTACATGAGGGTCAGGTTTCAGATGAGATGGGTAGTTAAGCCTTAAGCTGTTGAAGCTTTTGAGCTGAAAACTGACAACTCAGATTGTGCCTGGAATGCAACTAGCAAATATTTCAGGTCTTTCCACCCAGGAGTAATTGACCTGCCAATAAGCAATCAGCTAGCCAAGGTGATTAAAAAAAAGACTGTGAAGAGCTCCAGAAGTAGCTCTTAAAGAGAATATTTGTAGCTCAACCTATTTGTAGGTTGAAATGAGGGGTCCTTGGTATTCTCTGATCTTGGTAGTTTTCTTGTAGACATTTCATTTCCCAAACCATCAACATCATCTGTTTATGTAAGCAGAAAGTTATGTGTGTTGGAGCAGACCCCTAACCTCACCCAGATGGTAATTAGGCACAGTGTCTGTAATGGACCACAAAGAAAACTGTAGAGTCTTAAGAGGAGGGCTTGGTGAAGATGGGACTTAGTGTGCAACAGCCGTGGGAAAGAGAAATTCCCTGTCGGAGATCGTCAACAAGGGGCTGAAAATGCTGACCACGTAATGCCTATGTACACATTATGGTGTCTTTGCAGCTTGGAAGAAAGGTGGCTTAAGGGAAATATAGCTGAAGATTGAAGGCTCTGGTTTGGAGGAAGTGGGCAGGGAGAAGATTTTGGACAGAAAGAGATTTAGCCATTCAAATGAAGGGTCTTCTCCACACCACATAGAATTAATCTGGAGACCTCATGTCTACTGCTCACCTCAGAAGCGGGTTGGGCAGCATTAACACAGAATATCTATTGATCCTCCTCACCATCACAGTAATAGAAAAACATCTGAGACAGGAAACAGTGTGAGACTGTAGAAGCCTCTTGACCCAAGAAAGAGGAAAAATCAAGTCTTCGCCTGGTGTTGAAGTCGATTGGGCCAACCTGGTTTCTACAAGTCAAAAAATTGTTTGGGGGGGGCGGGGTGGTTGGGAGAGGGACTGTTTTAATGTACCACACACATAAAAAAGAAGAGAAACGCTTTCCTGTGCTTTGTGGTATTGCATTGTATATAAAGATAGCTATACCTCCACTGAAATGCAAACAACAACAACAACAACCTCCCAACAATGAAAACCTTGAATGCATTTGAGTTAATGAGGAAAAAAAGTGTAAACCACAGACCTCCCAACCAAATAGAGGAAATACTTTTTGATAGTCGGTTAACTAAGGTGTTCAGGAAGCACACTGGAGCACTTCAGCTATCCTGACCTCAACCAGGAGACAAACTCTGCACCTACTGGGAGATCAAACAGCCTCCTGACAAACCCAGCAAACCACTTTGTGTCCCAAAAGTTAGAGAAGGGAACTGGAGGGTCAGCTGTACTGGGCTGAATTCTTACTAACACAGATAAAATAATAGAAGGGGTTGAAATTGGGGGAAATCTGGGGGAGAATGATTATGTCATATTGGAATTCAACGTAATACATATACAAGCAATAGAACAAAATCAAACTTACATTTTAAGAAAGCTGAATTTAACAAACTTAGAGCTTGGGAAAGATTCCCTGGCTATAACAAACCTTCTAAATAAATACTTGTGCTCAGTCTTCTCAGAAGTTGATGCCACTAACAAACACAGGCAGGAGGATCATACCAGTCCTGGCAGGGCAAAGCAGGGTTTAATCCCCAAGCGGTTCAGTGGATTTGGAAGTTGGTTCAGGGGTAGACCCCAGGGTGCGGTGGTGGTTAATGGGCCACCGTCTGAACAGAGACCCGTCACAGGCGGTGGGCCACAAGGCTCAACTGTTCTGGAGGAACTGATGCATGTGCAGCCTGGAGGACAGAAGGGAAAGGGAAGGGGATGTGATTGAAACCTTTAAATATATTGAAGATGTGAATAAGGGTCTAGAAGACATTATTGACAATATTAAGCAAAAATCAAGAACCACGGGGAAGTTCTGAAGTATGACTTCCCAGAAAGAGTAGTGGACACCTGGAACCAACTTCCAGCAGAGGCTAGTGGGTCAGAAACAAACTCCAAGAGGGCAGACCAGTGGTCCACTGGGGTTTCTGTTTCTCTTTGTGAGCCTCCCTGGTCTGCTCATGTAGGCGCTTGAGGAGGCACGCCCGCTTGCTCTGCACCAGAGACCTTCCCATGTGTCACTCCCCTGCAGCCTTTGGCACCTACCCCACACCACACCTGAAGTGCAACAGCTGTGATAATATGGGAGGCTACCAAGCCAAGCACAGCAAGACGTTCCCGACTCCCAGGATCTGTAGGGCCAGCTTGCTTGTGGGCAGAGGCTGTAGTTTTCCCAAAGTGGGAGCTGGCACCAAGCAGTGGCTTGGTTTTCCTTTTTGCACAGACTCTTCCTAACAAGCACATGGCACACTTGCCCTAGTCACTGATTTGACCCATTTGTGCGGTGTTTACACCTTGGATTGAATCCTATGCTAATTAAACAGGTAGGATTTGCATAAGATGTTGAGAGTCACCATCAGTCAAAATAAACTCTAATCGTAGTTAAAACTTAACAAAGCTGCCTGAATATGGCGTCATCCACCTTGTGGTTTCTGCCTGCCTCCTCTTCCACCTCAGTCCTGAGGGATTTCTGAACTTGCCACCCAGGAACAGCATTGAGAGGACCTGGTTGAGATGTGGCGCACCCATAATCCCACTCCTGGGTTTCCATTCCCCTCAAAGGGTCTCCCTTGCCAGGCCCTGCCTCGAGAAAGGGAGGTTGAGGGTCAGCAGGGCTCTTGGGAGGGCCTACGCCTCCTGCACCCAGGCTCTGCCCTCCAACTTCCCCTTTTCCTGCTTGACAGCTGCTGTTTTCTTTTATCTCGAGGTGGCGGTATAGCAATCTTGGCTTCTGCCCAAGGTTTCTCTGCTGCCTCCTAATTTGGGGGCTTGCCAGAATCGAATCTCCCTTGTCTCTTAAAATACTAACTCAAGAGCTCTCTGTAGTGCAAAAATAGCATAATGCCCTTTTTGATTAATGGCACTTTTCAACTGGCCCAGGGACCTGCCTACCCCCCTTCAGGCCTTCTCTGTTAGGAAGGCCATCCTTCTTCTTGGCAAACCTCACCCACAAATATACTTCCCCTGTACAAAACACAGTGTGGTGTTTGAGCCACAAAGGAAGCCAAATTGCCCAGCTCAAAAGTTGGGATATCCTTTGAGCTCCACCGGTGCAAGCGAGGTGGGGAGAGTTTGTGTCTGAATCTCTGGCATAGAGAGGAGCCCCGGCGCCTGGGGAGGCAGGTTGGTTGGCTCCTCCAGGCACTCACCAGCAACTGGGGAGGAAGGCGGGTGCTCTGGCTCACAGGCGAAGGGCGGACCTGTGCAAAGCTTCAAAGAGCTGCTTGGCCACAACTGGCCAAGTCCTCTTTGGGGTCTGTGACAATTTTCTGTGGCCAGCTCACCGCGGGTGTCAGCTATGGAAGCCAACAACTTGCCATAGGACACGAATTACACTAATATCAAAGAAACGGTAGAATAGGATCATTAAAGAAAGGAGCCAAAAGGAGGGACAGAATAAAATGAGAATGGCGGAAATTAAAATCTTTTTTAAAAAAATTAAATAAATGGAATTGTTAAGTCTGCCTCAGCGAGTTGTCCAGTGGAGAGTTGACCATGGCGAGTTGTCCAGTGGAGAGCTATCCCATTCTGTCCTCTTTGACAGGTCTCCTGCTGCACTGCATCACTCCAGCCACCTGGATGGGCTGCTGTGGGTGCCAGTGGGGAGTGTGGGTGGACCTGCCCAGAAGGCATTGCCACAGAACCAGAGAGCCGCCCCCCAATTCAGGCTTCTCTTGCCGGTGGCCATGGCCTTTTCGGGTCGGGATGCCCCTTCCTTTGGAGAGGGACTTCCGGTGATAAGAGCAAAGCCGCCCCGTGAAATGAAGGGATACTGCTTGGCCCAGCCCTCGGGGTCGCTCTGGAGAGCAAGAGGGGCAGCATATGCACTGAATCAACCAACCAGCTTCTTCTTTCCCCCCACAGAGGCTTCTGCTGTCATGGCTCGCCGGTCACAGAGCTCCTCCCAAGGGGACAACCCTCTGGATCCCAACTACCTGCCGCCCCACTACAAGGAGTACTACCGCCTGGCGCTGGACTTGCTGGCAGAGGAAGGCAAGGAGAGCTACCACCGGTTCCTGGCGGAGGAGGCGGCCCCGGACTTCCTCTGCCCCTCAGAAGTTGAGCACATCACTCAGCACCTGCAGAAGCCACAGTGTGCCTCTCAGGAGGGAGGTGGCAGCACGGACTCCGGTCCGCCGGATGCAGACATGGACGGTTCCTCAGGCACTTACTGGCCAGTGAACTCTGACCTGGCCATTCCAGAGCTGGATCTCGGCTGGCCAATGGTCTTTGGGTTCCGGGGAACGGAGGTGACTACTTTGGTGCAGCCCCCACCCCCGGATAACCCCAGCATCAAGGAAGAGGCACGCCGAATGATTCGGGCTGCACAACAGGTGGGAGAGCGAGAGGCAGAGCTGTGAGATTGTGGTTGTGGTTGTGGTTGTGGAAGGCAGGGGAGACAATGGTGGTCGGAGGTTCTAGGAGAGAAGCGGAGAAGTGGGCAAGACAGATGGCTTTCCCCTCCAGATAATGGCCTTTGGGCTATTTTTAGTTCTTGATCTGCCCCCAGAAGTGTGTGTGTGTGTGTGTGTGTGTNTGTGTGTGTGTGTGTGTGTGTGTTGTGCTTCTATTCTGACCTGTTGTCTCCTCTTTTTGAAGAACTCTGGCACTGGAAGTGAGCTGCATGCCCACTTCTCAACGCAGGAGTCCAGCAAAGGGGGTTTGTCGCCCCCCCTGCCTCCCCCCAAGCAACTGGCACCAAGGTTAAATTTTTCTTTCCATTGGGACCAGATGCCTCTTTCAAAACGGTGTTATTCTGATCACTTTCCAACCCTCTGATACAAGAACTGTAGGAACTTGGTTGTCCCTCTTGATTGGTGGTGCACAGTTTCCCACTTGAATTCGTGGATGGATTGTAGAATTAGAAGGGGATATTTACCTCATCAGATCCCATCCTGCTCAGTGAAGAAACCTAAAAGGACACCCTGCCCCACATTCCCGCATGAACTCAGTTTGAAAAGTCTCTGTGAGGGAGGGCCATCCCACCCACCACCAATAGCTTTGTAGTCGAACTGCTCTGCTCTTTAGGGCTGCTTTCCTTATGTTCCCCCAGAATTGTTTCTCTCTATTCCACTTGGGAAGTTAGGAATCCAGGTTGCCTGCTTCCTCGTTCATCTCCAGATAAGGCTCTGTCTCTCTGCAAATTCGCAGCTTTGACCATAGAGGAAAATCATAGAATTGTAGGGCTGGAAGGGACCTTGGAGGTCTTCTAATCCAACCTCCAGCCTAAGGCAAGAGTCTTTATAGCATCCCAGACAAATGGTTGTTCAACCATGTTTTGCCACCCTTTCCCCCTGCACCATCTTTGGGGAGTGGCCTTTGCTCTAGGGCTCCTGAAGGAGACCGGCCATGCTGCTCTCTGCCTCCTTTACTCTTTCCTGCACTCTCCTGTTTGCAAGATGACACACCGAGCCGCAAACTAGTCCCTCTTGTCTGGTGGGCTGTGCAGAACAGAGCTGAAACCTAGAAAACCGAGTTGAATGAGCTATGATTGAATTGAACTGTGGGCGAATGCACGGGGTGACCCAGAGGCTACTTTTACATGAGGTGCACAGCCATGCGGCCCCTCTTCATTTTCACTTCTGGGTTTGGACTACGCTCACACGAGCCCCCTGCACCCCTCCCCATCCAAGGTTAAATTCTGCCTATCAGATCCGAGTATTCTCGTGATCTCCAGACCCAGAAAGGGGGCTTATTTTGCAGTTAACCTGGGGGACCCAGACCCGAGAGCCTGTTCAAAGGGAGGCTGTTCCGCACTGTCTGTGGTTGGGGGCAGAAAGGGGACACTGGGTGGTTCTCAGCCCAACTCTGGTGGTGGTTTGGCCAGTTGTTGTTGGTGATTTGTGTCCTAGACGTTTACCCTCCTGCTCCCCTAAACTCAGGGGGTAACAGGAGGTCAGGTTGCTGATCTCCATGGACACTCTCAGCTCCCTAGACTGGTACCAAATTCTTGTGTCTGGGCAAGGATAGGTCAGCAGTATCATGCAGCTGTTTGTTTTGATTTTCAGTTCATGTATACTACTTCTGGAGAAGCTTCTTTGGCTTCTAATGATCTCCTTTCATTTATCATTTGAACTGTTAGAGAATCTCGGTGTTTTTTTAAAAGTATTCTACAATTTATTGTTGCATCATGCACAATTTTTAGGAGCCATCATGTATTTGTCACCAACCATATTCTACAGTAGTTTGTTGGAATGCTATGACATTTTCTCCCTCCCTCCATCTCTTACAGAGTCACCACGGTTCTTGATCTAAGTAAGGCATCTGATAAAGACGCACATTATACAGGGGTGGGATTCAATTTTTTTAANNACCAGTTCTGTGGGCGTGGCTTAGTTGGTGGGCATGGCTTGGTCATGTGACTGGGTGGGCGTGGCTTGGTGGTCANTTTTCAGTGCCATTGTAACTTTGGTCACTCCACACAAGCAAAGTACTAGCAAAGGAGGGAAAAAAAACTCCAGAGAAGTTCCAGAGACAGGAAGTTTGGTCCTGCCAAAAATGTAATACGGGTTAACGGAGAAGCAGTTTCTGTAAGCAACACCAGAATGTTTNTTCTCCAAACTGCTTAGAATGTTAACAACCGGTTCTAGCGAACAGGTGTGAACTGGTAGAATCCCACCCCTGACATTATACTCTGCATACAAAATGAGTCATGTGGACTACATCCACTGGCATCATAACTCCTCCAAGGGCATAAAGGTCCCCTTGGGGGAAAGTCTCCTGTGGAAGGCCTCATTTTACCAACTCCAGGCTGTGGACAGAGTTTGCCTGCAATACCTTGCTCTAACCACTATGTCACCAGGGCTCTAGATCTAAATGGTGTGTAAGAAGGTAAATACGAGTTCTCTATTGCCCCAGAGGTTGTGACCAAATCATGGGTTGAAGCTGTAGGAAAGTTGATTCAGGTTATTTGATTATTAATCACTCCATTGGAATGCAGCCGGACCCCAACCCAGGCTCCCCAAGGATCCGCTTGGGAGGGATTTCCTGGAAGTGAGGGCTGTGAAATCAGCCAGAGACTCATTTAGACCTCACTTTTGGTGGAGGTCTCCCAACAGCAGGTGGAGGGTCATCTGTCCAAAATGGTTTTGCAGATCCTGTACTCAACCTGGGAGGGACTGGATGATCCTTTCAACTGTGATTTTATGACTCCTCTTCATCCCACTCATTTTTCTTTCTTAGAAAATAATTCCTCTGAATTTCCTAAAAACTAGTCTTTTTGCAACCTTTTGCCAGAAAATAAATTTCTATTTCTTTTAATACCTATTTGGGGATCTCTGTTCAACTAATTGTTAACAAGGATTGAATTTGATTACTGTATAATCAGATTTCTGCCATTTCTCCTGAAAACCACTCTGAGTCACTGACTGTCACCATCTCATGTGACTCTCAGTTTACTAATGATGTGTGTAATGAGCAAAATTTTACTGGAGCACAGGTGTTAGGCCACTGGTACTGAATGAACATTGGTGGAGGAGGCTGTTAAAGCAGGATCACATACATATATTTTTTAAAAAATAAAAGGTAAAGGCAAATGTTCCTCCTGTCCAGTCATGTTGGACTCTAGAGGCTGATGCTCATCACCATTTCCCAGCTTGAGGGAACCAGCATTGTCTGAAGATGCTTCGATGGTCATGTGGCCAGCACAGGGGTGGGATTCTACCAGTTCTGTCTG
>AZIM01004769.1:31791-44563 GCA_000516915.1 Ophiophagus hannah | reverse complement strand
TCCTGGTTCTTGTAGTCTGCAATTTTTTCCTCTGGAAATCCATTCCTACTCCCATATTATTCAAAGGGTGTTCATCCCAAATTGTATAGCTGAAAGTCTGTAGAGATTCTCAGTCATCCAGGTTTTGGTTGTCCAGGCATAGTAGTAGGAATGGATTTCCAGAGGGGGAAATGCAGATTACAGGAACCAGGAGCACTACTCAGATGACCCTGAGGACCAGATAAACCTCCAAGTGCTTCAATGACCCTCTAAAACAGGATTGTCAAACACACGGCCCGCTGGCTGGATGCGTCATAACTGGTAACACCCACGCCCGGTTTAGCAAAGGGGGAAAAGTTGCGAGACAACGCGAGACAACGCTGTGACAATGCGAGTTTGGCACCCCTACTCTCAAAGGATGCAGATTACCAGCTGTCTGCAAGGAATATAAATCCTTCCCTTCCCCACTGTCCTGTCAGAGCTGAAGTAGCTTCTTGAATGAGAAACAAAGCATCTTCCAAAGAAAAAACAAGAAAGTCCAGTTGCCTCCTGAAAAAGCAGCTTTGGGACAATCCCTTCTGATGTCATTGGAAATGTCCCTATTTTATGCATTTTAAATACTGAAACATATGACACAAAAGTCATATTTTGCTGTTCCAAGGAAATGTTTTCTGTTCTTTGAAGATTTTCAGGATAGGGGTAGGGTTCCTAAACATTTAAAAGATTCCTTATAATTTCAAGAACGTGGAGAAAAAAATAAAGATACAGGAAAGTTTCAGGTATAGATAAAACAGAAGAGAATGGAAGCTGCAGCCAGTTTGAAAATCCAGCGAATGGCACTGCCCACCGGACTATTTTGGGAGGTGACCCCAGAAAAACTCTTTTAAGAAATAAGCGGTTCCCCCTCCTGTGCCCTGCCCCCCCCCCCGACACAGACACATCAAGACACGTGGAGTGAGCGTCTTTGGGGGTTTTATTGGCTGTTGCTGACTACATGTAAAATGTAAAAAAATAAAAATCCAATTCTGAACTCCTCAATTGCAAAACCAAACCATTCAATAATCGTTTTGATTTCCTGAGCCCATAACAGCGTCGTCTCATTTAGGCTTCCCTACTAAGAAAGGTATTTTTAAAAATGTCTACAAGATCATTGTGTATCCATTGTATCAGTCCCAATAAATTGACTTGCAATGATTACCTAGTGCTTCAGAAACGTTTTCAGAATAAAAATTAAATGGATTTATACAGGTAGCCATCGACTTACAAGCACAACTGAGCCCAAAATTTCTGTTGCCAAGTGAAACTGTTTTAAAGTGAACCGCTGCAGCGGTTAAGTTGGTTGTTAAGCGAGTCTGGCTTCCCCCATGGACTTTGCTGGTCAGAAGGTCGCAAAAGAGGATCACGTGACCCCCAGGAAACACTGCAGCCATCATAAATACGAGTCAGTTGCCAAGGGTCTGGATTTTGATCATGTGACCGTGGTGGTGCTGCTGCAACGGTCGTCAGTGCAAAAAACGACACAAAGTCACTTTTTCCCTTGCTGTTGTAACTCCAAACAGTCACTAAATGTAACTTGTTGTAAGCTGAGGACTGCCTGTAATATTATGTATAAAAAACTACCCTTATTTTCCACAGAACACAATGTTTAGAACATCATATTTACAAAAATGTCCAATTCTTTTGTAAGAGTTGAGCAAAGCTAAAAATGGTTAATATTCACATTACCTCCCTGTGACTTTTGCTAAGGTTTAATCTAACTTCTGTACCCAGAATCTGGACAATATACTGGTCTGTTGCTCTTGGGTCATTTTCCCCAGGACGGCACTGTCACCGTCCTCTCCAGCAAAGCTGCCATGCTTGAACGTCTTTGCGTAGGGCAGGGTGGCACAGCCTGCCTCCGCTCTGCACCTCCGAACCCTCCGAACGGACGTTCCTGGGGATTCCTCGAAGGCAGAACTGGCCTCCTTGGGTGCTGTGGGTTGACAAGCCAGCCAGTGGAGACTCAGGGTGTCTGGCCTGGGCAAAGGGAGCTCATACTAGTGCAGTATGGCTGCGGCTCTCCTCTTTTCAAAGCGGGCTAACTCAGACAAGAGCAGTGGAAGTCTGGCTGGCCAAGTGTCACACAACGGAAGGCTAGCCTGGAGACAGGCTGGCCTATCTGTCTGGGGTCATAATCTGAGCTTTTTTTCTACTCCCTCAGGTGGTCGCTATAGTCATGGATATTTTCACTGATGTGGACCTCTTGAGTGAGGTACTGGATGCGGCTGCACGCAGAGTTCCCGTGTATATCCTGCTCGATGAGATGCATGCCCAGCTTTTCCTGGACATGGCTGCCAAATGCAGAGTGAACCTCAACTTTGTGGAAGTAAGCACAGAAATGGATCCGGAGAGATTTGGAGAGGGCAGGACAGATGCCAGCTGAGGGAGCAGGCTTCAGTCAGTGGGCTCAAGGGAGGCAGATCTGCAAAGCCAAAGGATGGGCACAAGGGAGCCTCATTATTTTTTTTCTGAAACGGCATAGGGTCTCTTGCTTGAGCAAAAGGTTGGACTGGACTGGACAAAAGGTTGGACTTCCAACTCTTCTGTTCTTCTGTCAGTTTCTTCCTTTTGCCCAATGGCTTGCTGCAGTAGTTGGTAAGCACCAACTCCCAATGGCTGGTTTTGTACAACATAGTCCAGCCATAGTCCAGCCAATAAAATGTTAATCTAGCATACTGTCAACACTAACATAGCTCGATCTAATGTTTGGTTCACTATGTTGTGTGAACCCAGAACATTGGATCGAGTAAATCGTGATTTGATAAAAGTGGGAAAGTGTGTTTTGAGAACACAGGACAACATCTTATCTCATTCCAATGGACATTGTGATATTGAGTGCACACTGGAAAAGCCTTTTGTAGTTGGCAGTCTGTGTGCCAGTTTCAGAAATAGTTTCTCATGGGAGGAGAAGTTTACCAAATATAAGGAAGAGTTAAGAACTGTTTCACATTTTTAGTGAAACTGTTTCAGTGAAACAGAATCACAAACTTCTGCTAGCCATTGTTGGTTTCCAGCTGAAAGGTCTGACACGAGAGGCTCTCGAGGACTGGCAGGAGTCTTTTTCCAGCCCCCAACCTAGCTGATCCTGTCCTGGTCGAAGATGAAAGCCACTTGAGCCTCTTGAGCAGGGCGGAAGCTGTCAGGATGGATGCTGCCCTTGGAAGCTTGACGTCCAATTGGGTAAGAAGGTCATCGGGCCTCGGCGTCCACTGATCAGCCTCTTTCTTCCTTTGCAGTTCCTACGCGTCCGGACAGTTTCTGGCCCCACCTACTATTGCCGCACGGGGATGTCATTCAAGGGTCACCTGAAGGAGAAATTCTTGCTGGTGGACTGCATGGTGGTGCTGAGTGGCAGCTACAGGTGAGCAGGGAGGGGGCAGGCAGGTGGGTGACAACCGTGGGCATCCTAGCAAGAATCTAGGGGATAGAACCAATTTCTCAAAGGAGAAATTGCTGATGAAGTAAGTCTTGACCATGGAACTCGGGTCCCACTAGGCCACCAGATTAATAAAGCGGCCTGCTGTCAGGTTGGCAATTGACCCTAGAGGTCCCCATGGCCAATGGAAACCAAGGGTTCTCTGCCTGGAGGTGTTCAGGGCATGGCAAGGGATAAGTGCAGTGGACTGCAGCTCATGCCAAAGAGTCATTTTTCCTCCTCCTCCTCCCTTTGCAGCTTCATGTGGTCCTTTGAGAAGATCCACCGGAGCATCGCTCATATCTTCCAGGGTGAGCTTGTGGCCAGTTTCGATGAGGAATTCCGCATTCTCTTTGCCCAGTCAGACCCGCTGGTTCCTCCATCCAACATTTTAGTGAGGACAGAAGCTCCGGTGGGGCCCTACAGCATGGCCACCCTTGGCAACAACATGCCCTTCTTTCCAAAGAAGCCTCACCTGCTTCTCCCCCGAGAGGACAACCTTTTCTCACCTTTTATGGATCGGATCGACCCAGACAGGTATTTCCTGTCTTCTTTTAGAAGAGACGACATGCTGCGTCACACCTTAGAGGGTTCAGCCATGCGAATGTACTCCAAGAAAATGGAGATGGAGAACTGCCAGGCGGACCCTGTACGGGGCTACCTCCGTTCCAAGCAGCTGGAAATGGACTCATTTAAAAGGCACAGCTTCGCCGAAGGCACCTTTGAGAACTTTCAGTCCACAAAACAGTTTTCTAAGCAGTTGTACATGAACAATTTGGACGAATTTAAAATTCAGTCCAGTCACTTTCAAAAGGATCAGTTTTATCAATACCAGTTTGAACATCCCCATGGGGCTAACAGGCCCCAGGGGCTTTTTGAAAGAATCCGAGGAGGCAGGCTAGGATTCAATGAACCAGAAGATTATGCAGATGGATTTAGGTGTCCAGAACTGGAATCCAATTTCCCCCAAGATGGGTATCCACTGCGGCTGGATTATGTGCCTTCCAATTCTTCCAAAGAAGTGCGGCACGGATCTGATCACCTGAATCCAGGAGGGAACGGTCTCCTCGGTCTCCCGTCCCTAAGAAGGCAAAACATGGGGCAGAAGTTTATATGCCAGACATCTCCCACACAGAAGCAGAGCATGGAGCAGAGGCTTTTTCTGCACGACCAAGGCCAAGATGTGGAGCAAGACAAGAAGGTTCAGGAGAACAGGGCAGGGCTGCGCAACTGGAGAATTTCCTCCTACCTTAGTGGGTATCAGTCTGACCCGGGAGAGGAAGGCCTTCCGATGCCCGTGGAGCCGGAGATGCATAACGAGGTACTTGGTCCCCCAGAACCCCTTACAAGGTACCCCACCGACCTCCTCCCCACTTTCAAACCTCCACTTCCACTTCCCAATGCCAAAGACATTTCTGGAAGTGACAGGTTGCCAGAAGAAACCTCGGTGGTGAAACAGGATCCCTTCAGGAGCAGGATAAATCCCTTGATCCAGAGGAGTTCGCGGCTTAGATCTTCTCTTATTTTTAGTGCTGCCAAATTAGACCAGCCAAACTCATCCACCGAGAAAGTCCAGATGGTGCAAAAAGAGCAGACCTCCACCGAAACAATCAAGGATGCTGAAACGATAAAAGCCAGCACTGTCTCTAAAGTGGCCGAGCTGTTGGAAAAGTACAAGTCGGTGGGGAAAGACTCACAAAGCGCCACCCTCAGTCACACCAAAGCTATGTCTGCATTTCTCCAGGAAGAATCCCAGAATGCAGAAAGAAAGTGCACTAAGTCGGTGCAGTACAAGATTCTGGAGAGCCGGGTGCTGGACTCCAAAGACTCCTTCAGCCCTTACAAGCTGCACCCAGAGTCAGAGGAGCAAATTGCAGGGTCTGCCTCAGCGACCAACTTGCTTAGCCCCATGGTCCACGGGAGCAGTAAAACGGACAAGCTCGCCTCTCGCTTCTACCCAATAGACCAGTCCAGTCTTCCAGAGAAGGAGAGCCTAATATTTGTGGGAGAAACTCAGAAACTTGCCATAGCAGACAGGAAGGAAAATGTGTCTTTCAAAGGAGGAGATGGATTTGAAACTGAAGAACACAAGCCAGCACAAGCCCCAATCAGCACCATCTCCTCCAAGAACCAGGGCTCTGACAGCACTCTCAGTAAGCCTGACGAAGAAAGTTGCAAGCAGGAACAGAGTCCAAGAGAGTTTTTTAGGAAGGGGTCTCTCAAGTTAAAACAGTTGCTGAATCCCAAAGCTGAGAAAAAAGCAGACGAAGAAACAGGCCTGGAGAGCTGGAGGCCAGATAAGTTGGGTGCAGGAGCCCTCAAGCGGGTGTCCAGGAGTGATTCTCAGGAGATTATAGAAGAGGAGAAATCTCCCAAACTGGCCACACCGGTGCCTGTCCTCAGGGTGAACCCAGCGCCTCAATCTCGACTGCTGCCCTCCTCCACGGCCAACGTCCTCTACAGCAGCAACCTCCGAGACGACACGAAGGTCATTCTGGAGCAAATTTCGGCCAACAGCCAGAAGAACCGGGCAGAGCTGGCCAGGCAGCTTCCAGCGGCCAGCAATCCTGAGCTGTCCAGGTCTGCCACAAGTTTGGACCGCAAAGGGGAGGAGAGGAACACGGGGATCAGCAGATCGGAAAGCTTTGGGAGCCATAAGCGGGGCCTGCAGAGGGAGCCTTCAGAGGACCGGGATTCTCTTCTGAAGAGGATGGAGAGCATGAGGAAGGAGAAGCGAGTCTACAGCCGCTTTGAGGTTTTCTGCAAGAAGGAGGAGCAAGGCGAGGAGGAATGTGAGACAGACGCCAAAGACAAGAAGATGGGGAAGTTCATGCCAAAACTCTTGGGATCCTTCAAAACCAAAAAATGACATTGAGGAGGCTGCTGGGACAGCCCTGCCTGAGACCAAGGTTCATGGCAGGCCTTCCATTTCCAAGCCCATTCTAACAGCAGGACAGCTGGGCTGGGGCTGGGGGAGAGGGGAAGAGGCGGGGCACCAAGCAGGATTAAATGGCCATGGGGGGGGGAACTAAAAGGCCAGCATCCCACTAGAGATTAACTTTCTTTGGAAGGGCTGGAGATTAGTCCCACACCTAGGAACTCCCTCCAGGCAGGGGAGAAAAGCACACCAATATGAACGAAGAGGGGACAGTTGGCAACACAGTTGCTTTTTGTGCAAGCTCCATTTAAGACCCCCATTCTTAGGGACCCAGCTCAGGGCAGCCATCCTGGGCCACTGCCTCTGATCTTTTGTTCCTGTAGCAGCCTTTCCTTCGGGGCCCATCATTTCACTGGACATTTTCTTTGTGGGGACAGTCCATTTGTGGGGCAGGGGGGGTGGAGAGGCTGGTCTAAGGAATCCACAAGGGAAGGTGCAGTCAACACAGAAAAACATAGAGGTCATCTGGTCCAATTCATTAGAACAGTGCTTCCCAAACCTGGGTAAATTATCCCAAATTGGGTAAAAGTGGGGGGTTTTTTGGGTAACGGCACCTGACCCCATTACCCGATCGCAACAGTCTTTTAAATTGACTTAAAGTGGTTTTCCTACATTGGGTAAAAAGGACTTTCTGATAGGTGGTTTTGGGTAATGAAGGACAAGGTTTGGGAAGCATATCCAGCTCTTCCCCCATCCCTCTTAGAGCTCTGGCGGCCTTTTGAATGACGCAGGCCAGGGTGGGATACAGGCCTCCAAGTGGGGAGGGTAGAGTGGGATGTTTACTTCTTGGGATTTGGACTTCTATGTTGCTGTAAAGGCACCCAAGGTAGCATTTGCCTGTTTAGCAGCTGCTCTTGTATGGTTGATGAGAACACCCAGATCCCCTTCACATGTACTACTATCAAGTCATGCTTACCCCATCCTAGAGTAGTGCCTTACATGTTTCCCACCAAGATGCAGAACTTAACTATTCTCCCATTCTAAATTCTTCATTTCAGCTCAGTATTCAAGCTGCTCTAGACCTTTTCAAATCTTCTCTCTTGTCAGGTACTCTCCAAGTTTTCTACCCACACAATTTCCTCCTCCAAGCCCTGTGCCGCGACACCTCCCCCCCCCTCCACTGGAGTGTTAGGGCTGGATGAAATGACTGTAAGGTGCACTCACCATTGGCTGAGTGAGTGTGCCCAAAAAATGCTTTCTAATGGCTGCTCTTCAGTTTGGAAGGAGGTCTTGAGTGAAGAGTGTCTAGAAACACTCTTAAGAATTTGTTGAAATACTAATTCATGATGTCTATAAGATTCCCCTTGTTTACTAAGCTAGTAAGTCTATCCAGGGTTATAGTCTGGGATAATTTCTTTGTGACACCTTCCTGCTGGCTCTTCTTAACTGTTGTATTTCTTTCTCAAATGTTCACAAATAATCTATTGGAAGACAATGCCCAGAAGAGGTCAAATGGACAGGCCAGTAGTTTCTCAGGTCCTTCTCCTTCCCTTTTTGAAGGTGGGATTTAATAATAGAATAACAGAATTGGAAGAGACCTTGGGAGTCCAACCCCCTTCTCAAACAGGAGAACCTATACCATTCTAGACAAATGGTTATCCAATCTCTTTTTAAAAGCCTCCAGTGATGGAGCACGCATAACTTCCAGAGACAATCTGTTCCACTGAGTAATTGACAGAACATTTCTCCTTAAGATTTGATCTTCCCCAGTCTTCTGCAACCTCATTGGTCCTCCAAGTCTTCTGCACTCATCCTGAACACGCAAGAATGTAATCCATGTGGCTTTGGAGCATTCAAAATAACCTAATTTCTCTCTTGTCCTCATCTGTTGGGGTTAGGGTTAGGTAACCAGAACCACTTGTGGGTAAGCCCAAGTAGATATTGTTGAGTACCTATTATTACAAGAATCCTGCCAGACTATCTTCACTTGGGAAACCACAGGTGTTTCCCAAACAGATTCTAAACTGGTTTGTCTCTCTATTCCCTGAGAAAGAGGGCTGAATGGTCCCCTTTTGCTGATGGTTCCACCACATTTGTCCTGAGATGCAGTTTCCTCAGAGCCACAGCACCATTTCTGGGGGAAGATGCGAAGTAAGCCTTTGCACCGTCAGTTTCTCTTACAAGGGGCCTGCAATCTGCTTTATTTTTTTAACACATTTATTGTTCCTCTTTCCATGTTCTGTATGTGTCTCTTTTTCTCTTCGGCATTTGAAAGAACTCCTGTATCCTTGCTGGCCTCTTCAGATTTTTCCACATTTTCTTTGGTTGGGTTAATTCTGACAGTCTGTTACAGAACCCCATTTCTTAGAATTCTTCTCATCTTTCTTAGACCATTTGCTCCTTTAGGATTTCAAGTCATTGGATATCACCTATATTCCCTTGGAATTTAGATAATTCATTCCAAACATTTCTCTTTTCAGTTCCCCTTCCAGATACTACAAACTCAGATAACATATAACTTTGCCTAAAGTTTCAGTTACTTTGCTGTGGATGAGGGTTGGGGCTGGGACAGGAGGCCTCCTTGTTTGTTCATTCTGATGAATGAAGCTCTCGGCAAAACAGGGCAAAAGTTTATTTGTGATTTGATTTGCCAAATTCCCCACTGTTATCTGGGTAATTGAAACCTCTCACTATTACTGACAGTCATAGAATTGGGGGCCGGAAGGGACACCCCATCTTTACAGTCACCTTCCCTATGATACCCTTTTGGGAATCTGAATCCTGATAGCCTGTTTTTCCCCCCTCCTCCTCCTCCATCATCTCCTCCTCCTCCTCCCTGTGTTTTGTCACCCAACTCTGAATGTCTTCTAACCTTCTAAGAGGGCATTTATATGGCTGGCTCTTGATTTTCACAATCCTGCATTTTCTTCTTGCACCACTTGAGAATCACCAAGGGATGAAGGGGGAGGGGAAACAAGACCACCTACCTGCCTGCGTTCCGAGCTTTTTCCCTCTTTGCTCCCAGAAGCTCATCCTCTCAGTGAGAACTAACCTAGACCGAGCCATCATCCACCATCCGAAGGGCTCCAACTTAGGTGGCGCTTCTCAGGGGAGATGAAAGGGCTGCCGCCTTGATTCAAGAAAGGCAGCTTTGCAGATAGAAGGTGATAGATCAATTGCTGCCCATCTCAGTACAACAGGAGTTGTACTGAAGAGGTGGAGGAAGGATGTCCCCTAGGACAGAGAAAGCACCTTGAAGCTTCTGCAGAACGGGCAGCACCACTGAGGTCCGAAGAAAGAATTGCAGTGCACTCCGAGACAGGATGGGAGGACCTCCTCACATCCCTCTGCACCCTCCTATGTGGGGCATGAGAACCTGGTTCCCAGGCTTCCTTCCTGGGGGTGGGGAGCTGCTCCTTCCCAGTGAGCTCTGGTACTCTGGTACTGTGTGCTTTCTCCGTTAAGGGCTAGGTGGAAATGAACAGAGCCCTGTAAAGAAATGTTAAAGAACATTTAATTATGTTGCCTTGCTTGCCTTTGCTAGGCTGGAAGGAATGTCAGGTATGGCTGCCACTTGCAATTCATGGGCTTGCTGGTTGTGGCAGAAACACTAAATTGGCCAGAACTGGGCCTCGTGTCCCTGTCGGTTGTTCTTCCTCTCTCTCCCTCCCTCCCTTTCTCCCTCCCCCTCCCCCTCTCTCTCTCCTCCCAACTGGTCTGGTAAATGGTATATTAACCTTTGTTGCTCCACTTCAATACTAGGTCAAAGAAGGTACGCCAAATTCATTGAGGATCTCATCCCATTGAGAACTTCAACCCATCCAGATGCTGTATTACCTCTGTGAGCAAAACCACTTGCCCGTAGAGCCAGCCATTGAAGGCCAAGCTCTAGATCTTCCTGGAAAAGCTGTTCAGCAGTGGAATCACTTGCCTAGATCTCCCCCTTCCTGGAGGCTTCCAAATGGGGCTGGTTGGCCATCTCTCCAGAATGATTTGGAGGGTTTCCTAAGGTCTCTCCCAATGCATGCATTCTGTGACCCTGTCTTTTGTTGGACTTTCCAAAAACATCAGTTGACTTTCATGGACAGGATGCCAGACCTTCGGTGCAACCTATTTCGGGGCTCCTTGGGTAGTCTCAGCAGTCTAGTGTTGATTATTAATTGGGATTCTTCAGGTAACTTAGGCTAAATTACCACTTTATAAGTACTTTATAAGTACTGAGAGAAAGTGAGGGGTATCAGCCAAGGGGCCGAGACCCTGAAGCAAGTTACCTGAAGAGTTCCCTTGCTCAGGCCATCATTGCAAGTGCCAGTCTTCTTCCTCCAGATTATGTATCACTCTGATAAAACATGTCCATTACTTTGAAATCTGCTTTCAATTGGGCAGTTCTTAAATTTTTGAAAAAGGGGCAGCAGAATTCTATTTGGGAAGAAAAGATAGCTCATTGGGCTTGAAGCAATTGGGGGGACGGGACAAATGGGTTTATCAGTTTATCTAGAGGACTGATAATTCTGCTTAAAGCAGTTATAAATTCTGTGACTGGAATAAACTATGCAAATGTACATATATTTCTGGTAATTGCTTCTTAATTGTCAAGTATGTGAAGTTTTTTTTGCATGGGTAGGGTTTCAAGTTTGAGGAAAACAAAGGATGAAGTGGGTGGAGCCAGATAACAGTGAAGCAGTGGTGAATTGCTGGATTTTTGGACTTATGAGATCCATAAAGTCCATTAAGTTTATTTTAAACTTTATATCACAGTTGCTGTTTCCTACCTCAAAATGCTAAACAAAAAGCCATCGCTGCACTTGGATGAGACTCAAGTTGGTACGATTTTGTTCCCTGGTTTGCATGCTTCAGGCATGAAGGTGATGCTGCTTCATCAGCACCAGCCAAGGATGGCTGTGCACGCTGAGGAAGCTCCAACCTCAGGTAACTTATGTATATTCCTGGTCAGCTAAGAAAAGTCTATGCGTGCCCCTACACAGAGCACAGCACACTTTGTGGCTAATGGCTAGCAGAACCACAGGACTGGAAGCAGGCTTGGGGTTCCATGACAGAAGCACCCCCTGCTCTACTTCCCAAGCTAGACATGGTAAGCTACTTCGGTTTGTTAACAGGTGTTGGGTGGGCTAACTTCAAGCCAGTTTAGTATATGTGCCCCCAATGGACATATTCTCACATTACTGATTCCACATTTCAGCACAATATCTCTTTAACGCAACTCTCGATTCCAGCACAAAGTACCCAGAGATACCCTTGACCATAATGTTTTCTTTGTGGGGCAGACCAGGAGGCATCTCCAACCTGGAGCAAGTAGAAACGTGTCTTATTGTCTTTCCCTTCTAGGAAGGGTCAGCGTACAGTAGGTTAATCTTGGAGAACGTGAGCACGGGAAGTCAATTACTTAACCTCCCCAGAATTCATCCATTCACACACATGCAGCCTCTCCATCTGGGTGCTTGGGGAAATCTAATTTGCCTGTGTAAGAATGGGCCACAAAACCAGCCACCTTGGAGCAGAACTGCATTCGAGCCTCTGGCACAGTCTTGTAGAAGAATGTGCTGCGGGTTGGGGAAGCAACCTCTGGTTCATGTCCCCACTTAAGAACTGTGGTTCCCACCCTTTTCTCTGATCCCCACTCATGCACCATGCCAGCAAGACACAACTTGTCACCTTTCTCTCCTTAGCATTAGTCACTCCTTAGCTAGTAAGAATCAGGCTTTTTCCTCTGGATTTCCTTCCTGACTCTTCCTAGTCAAGAAGACAAAAGTCTCCTTGGTGGAGGGTCTTTTTGTTCCTTTTTGGATGGGGTGATGATCTCTTTTGCATATCTATATATGTTGTTAATGTCTATGTGACTTGATGGCTGATTTGCCAGAGTGCCAACTTCTAGAAATTCCCTGGCATTTTTGGACTTGGCCCAGTCTAGGATGGTCACATTTCCCAATTGAAATTATGGTTAAATCTGTCTATGTTTTGAAATTAAAGAATTTTCGTTGAATTCCGCTTTCCTCGGGGGCTCTGTGTGAATCGTTGGCTCATTGCACCAGGTGAATGAACCTAAAAGGCGGTTTGTGGCGATCAGAACCAGAAAGTATTTTATTAAAAGGTGGGGGGGGAGTCTCTACACAGGAGGGAAAAAGAAACGTGCATTTGGTACGCGAGAGGCGTCGGAATGCCACAGATGAAACGGGAGAAAACGCCGATTACACGCCAAAAAAGGCCGCCGAAGGTCTCCACCACGACTCGACCATTAATTCAGCCCGAAGGTTTATTTCCTTGCTGCCCATCAGGCAC
Organism: Ophiophagus hannah; assembly: GCA_000516915.1. Taxonomy (NCBI): domain Eukaryota; kingdom Metazoa; phylum Chordata; class Lepidosauria; order Squamata; family Elapidae; genus Ophiophagus; species Ophiophagus hannah. The sequence goes on along the minus strand of AZIM01004769.1, from coordinate 31,955 downwards.
CGAGGCACACGCATGGGCGGAAGGCACCGATCCGTCGCCTCGCTTGAAAAAAATTGATCCGACCGCCGGAGGGGCTCCCGCCGAGCGACCTTCAGCTCCGCCCCGGCACCGCAAGGCCGGCGGGAGAGCCCAGGGGAGGCCCGCGCAGAGGGAAGGGCCGCCGG
>AZIM01004769.1:0-12307 GCA_000516915.1 Ophiophagus hannah | reverse complement strand
CATCTTTTTTACATCATGGCGACCAAAACGGAATGTAGTATTCCAAGTGTGGCCTTACCAAGGCATTATAAAGTTGTGCTAACATTTTGCGTGATCTTGAGTCTATGCCTCTTAATGCAGCCTAGGATTGCATTGGGTTTTTTGGAGGCCGCACACATTACTGGCTCATATTGAAGTGATTGCCTACTAGGATTCCATGATCCCTCTCACAGTTACTACTATTGAGCTGGGTACCGCCTATATACTATATACCTGTGTATTTGGTTTTTCTTGCCTAGAACCTTGCTTTTTTCACCACTGAATTTCATTTTGTTAGATAGCGCCCAATGTTCTAGTCTGTCGAGTTCCTTCTGTAGCATAAGCCTATCTTCTGGAATGTTGGCTGTTCCTGCCTCCTCCCTCCCTCCCTCCTTCCCTCCCTCTTACACACTCTCTCTCTTCTTTCCAGTTGATCTTGGAGTGGAAGGCCAGTAGCCAAGCTCAGAAGCAGACCTTCCAGGGAGATCTTCTTCCGTCTGGTTCCACAGATGCCAGTTCCCCTCTCAGAGCCCACTGTCTGATGAAGGGAGGGACACAGCCTCTTCCATCTCATGGTTCTCCACCACCTTTTGTGGCAGCTTCCCAGCAAAGAGCAAATGAGGCAAGAAACCCTTGCCCAAAGCCAAAGTTGAGCTCCACAGTCTGCAGTCCTACTGTTAATGCAGCTGCCCAAAGTAAGTGCATTCTTCTTGCAAGGTTGTACTAAAATATTGCAAGAATCTGCCTTCCTGCCACAAATCAGTACATGTTTCCATGGATAGATTAATTACATTCCAAGATGTCCCAAAGGTGCTTTTTTCAAAGGGCAACTGGACTTTGTCTTTTTCCTTGAAGATGTTTCACTTCTCCTCCAAGAAACTTCTTCAGTTCTGTCTGGATGGTGAAGAATGGAAGAATGTATATTCCTTGCAGTCATCTGGTTGTTAACACTCTTTCTGAGAGTCAAAGCTATTTTGAGGTTCATCCGTGCCCTCAGGGGTCACCTGAATAGTGCAAATGTGTGTGGAACCTTCTTGGGATTGCTGAAAGGACTGTTTTGGCCTCTTTGACCTCTCTTTCAAACCAGCGGTCCTCTGTGTCCAGAATGTGGACTTTGCTGTCTTCCAAAGAGTGACCTTGGTCTTTCAGATCCAGATGGACCGCTGAATCTTGTCTTGATGGGGTTGTTCTCTTATGTTGTGCCATGCATTTGTGAAGTGGTTGTTTTGTTTCTCCAATGTACAGCTCTGTACACGTCTCACTGCATTGTACTGCATATATCACATTGCTCAGTTTGTGTGTGGGTGTTTTATCCCTGGGGTGGTGCCTTAGTGTATTTGGGGGGTTAAAGTGTGTATGTACATGGTGTTGGTTGAAAGTGCTCCTGAGCTTTTCAGATATTCCTGCAATTTAAGGTATGACAATGTTACTTCATTTGTTGTTTTCAAAGATTTCCTACCTGCTGGCAACGTGGCGATGGGTCCGCCTCCCTCACGCCTTCGGCAGTACCGGAGAGCAGCGGGCACCTCCGCTCTTTGGGATGTGAGTTACCCTGCCTTTTGCTTTTGCTGATCTGGACCTTCCAGGATCGCAGGCCTCCGCCAGGACCACAGGAGCTCCCAGGCCTTGCAGGAGGTCCTTTCCAGTTGCCTCACCAGCTCCCTGGGGGCTGGCATGCTTCACCCGAGGAGATCCTCCTGGCTCCCTCCCATTTTGATTCCAGAGTGCTGCCAAGTTTTCCTCCTGTCGATCAAGGTTGTAGGAAATGTTCAGGGGAGCTTCCAAGAAGGGGCCCCAGTGCTTCCTACATGTTGCACCCTGGACGGACCTCCCCTGCATAGCCATGCAAGCATTCATGTAGCCCTCTTCCTCTTGGGTTGCAAACCATCCCCTTGGAAGCAGAAAGCGAGAGTGAGAAGCTCTACCTCACAAAATGACCACTCATAGCCACTTATGTGGCTAAGGGGCTGTGCACATAAAGACCCATTGCAACCCAACCTCATGGGGTCTTCTTGAAGGAGTCATCCCCCCGCCCCCCCGCTCTTAGCCTTCCTGAGTAATGATCAGCTTTCAGGTGTTCCTGCCTTTGGACAGGTTGCCTGGCAAAGCAGAGAACGCTTTTTGTCTGTTCCTCTTCTTTTTCCCTCTCATCTTTTTTCTCATCCCAAGCGAGGCTGCCTTGGGTTTCCTTTAACCTGGGTGCTGCTGGGGGAGTTGTGTGAGTCATGCACCAATGCAGAGAGTGGATGAATCTAGGAGTCCCGCTTGAGCTCTAACTCTCTGTGATCTGCCTCAGCAGGTGCCGAAGGGGCCAGGGATGGCAAGCCAGGCCGCATCCCCCTTGAAGCCTCTTTCCTTGCTCAGCCAGGCTCAGGAAGCAGCCGTCAACCAGCATCTGACGAGGAAGGAGGCCATTCCCAGCAGGGCTGCTGCGGGACTGGTGAGTGAAACTGTCCTGACCCCACAGTCCTGGGCTTGGCTGCCTTCCAGCTGGAGGGCTCCTCTGAGACAGCCCAGGATCACTTTTCCTGGCCAGAAAAAGCCGAAGGGCAGACAGGTGGCCTTGGGATGGGGAAACTCCTACATCCTGGGCAGTGGTTGTATGGGATCAGTGCGGGGGGGGGAGTGCTGTGTCCCCCCTTGAGCTTCTGGAAGAACGCAGGATGCGATCGTACTAAATACCGTAATGATCCTGCCCCAGTCTTCCAATTGTCCGCCTTTTAGGAGCCTGCCCTCTTCGATGTAGCCCCAACTCCCCTCTTTGCTCTTGTCAGAATCCACAGACCCCCAAATCCCGTGGCAGGGAAGCTCATTTCTTTCTGAAGCCATGCAAGAAAATGTTCCAGGTTACAGCAAACGTCGGAATAGCTGGTGACCCCAAGGCCCACCTGGGCAGCTACTCCCAGTCCTATGGGACCATCTGCAAGTCTGCCCTCCAGAATCTGCCTGTCTCCGGTGCTTCTCGCCCAGTGCTTGCCCCCAGCCCCCAGCAGCTCTGAGCGTGGCCTCTGTTCACCTGCAGCAGGGAGGCAGGGAGGCCTCCTCCTTCTCCTGCCTCCCCGGGGCAGGCAGAGTGTGNCCTCCCCCTTCTCGTGCCTCCCTGGGGCAGGCAGAGTGTGCCACTCAGTCGCATCTGCCTTTGATCTGTCATGACCCCAAACTCCTGGGATGTACCAAGAGAGAAGGAAGCACTAGGCAGGGTGAGCCGTTGCCTGGTTCAGGACAGGGACAGGGTTTTTTTTAACACACAGACTAGCCAACCTCTGTGTTGGGCACTCTCACAATCAAATATAGCCTCCCCCTCCCCGAAAAAGCTTCTGAGATAAAAGCCTTTTCTACATTGATTAAAATCGGCAGTGCCTGTTTTTTATTCAGGGTAGGCTGGGATTTGAACCCCGGGCACTGGGTTGGTCTTGACCAGATGGCTACTTCCCAGCTGCTGAAGTCCCTGCCCAACTGGGGGATGCCCGCTCTCAGCCTCCAAGGACCTTGTCTGAAGAGCTCTGCTGTGTTTTCCCTGCTTCCCCTCCCATCTGGTCCTGCAGGAGCCCTCTGGAAAGCCCATGGGAGGCTGGGAGAGGGATCCCAGAGCATGTGGGAAGGGGGGCATTTAGCCAGGGATTCCTTTGGGTGTCCCCTTCCTCAATAATGCCACTGCTGCACCCTACTGGCACCTGCATGGGAATCTACACCAGGCATGATGGAGAGAAGTGAGGCTGGGCATCTCAGGCTGTGGTTGTCCATTTGTTTGACAGTAGAGCACCTTTCCAGAATGGGACCCAACCTAATTCATGGTCAGAAGTTTGGAAAATGGGCTGTAGTGACATGACACATTCCCCAACCCATGCCTGCCGCTTCTTTCCTGGCCCTGCAACCAGCCCTGTGTTCCAGGATCTGCAGACAAGCATTGAGGACTTTTCAAAAAAAGGTTTGGAAGCTGAGCTAGGGGTGCTGGTTCCCCTACTTAGGGTTAGGGTTAAAACCCATTTAAACCCATGCAGCACAAGGGAGGCTATCTTCTTTCTGGGTTATAGGTGCCAGTGCTCAGTTGCTGAAGTTACATTTCCTAATGGCTGTCTTGCTATGGGTAAGTGGCCTCGGGGACTCTTTTGGGGTCCAAAGACCACTTGGAAATCATTTTATAGCAGGATAGACCACTGTCCAGACCGCTGCTCTCCAGCAGTGCACGGTCTTGGCTCTCATGTCACCTGTGCAGCCAGCCGGAAATGGGGTCCTTTCAGCTGAGAGGCCACAGCGCATTCCTTCGAGGGAGGGGGCTGCTGTGGTGCTGGCAAGGAGGAGAAAGGAGAGCTGGAAATCAGGTGTCCAAGGGGGAAGAGAAGTGTCAGGTGCTCCATCATCCATGTCTAAGAAAGGGGTCTTGGAAACCTGGTGGTCCATTTTTATATTTTCTTTCCTTGGCAAATGCAGGAAAGAGAAGCAATTTACTTTGGAGAAGCCGGATCCGTCAGTGGGTCTGGCATCTAATTTGCATCCTAAATCTTTCTCCAAAGTGTAGCGCCAAATGATGGAAGTTTTAAAAATAACATTTATTTTAACATTGGTTTCTGTGACTTCTTTCACTATGCAATTTGTCAGGGAAACTTGCAATAAAACCAAGGACCAATAGAAAGAACCCCAGAACATTTAAAATAAACAGCCATAAAATAATACAATGCCGCCATCCCGGAAGGTAAGGGGGGCCCTGCCTGTGGCTGTCAGCTCAGCCTCACTGGCACGAGGAGTATCACAGGCGCTGCTTTCCACGAAGAGAGCCGCCTGTATCCTCGTCTGGGAAAGAAACAGCGAAAGGCCACCCGTAGGCAGCTGTGGCTGGCTGCAAAGGCCAGGAGAGGGAGTGGGGCCCCCATCGGTGGGGCCTTCAGGCACTGAGTGTGGGAAAGAGAGGCGCGGCCATCCTTTCTTTCTCGCAGCCGCTTGGGAGGGGCCTGGATCCCTGCGCAATCAGCAGGCTGGCCCCTGGAGTGGAAGAGGAGGCAAGCTTGCCCTTGGCTGGCAGGGTGCAGCGAAAGCTGCTGCTGGCAGTCATGGCCTCTTGAGAGCCATGGTGCTGCTGCAGCCAGGAGCGCCTGCGTGCAAGGTCTTGCCTGCACTGGTGTTCTTGAAAAAGCCGCTGCTGCTGCTCCCGCAAGTGACTCAGAAAAGCCTTGAGCATTTGGGCTTGTTTAATGAGGCTCAGAAGCTCATTCTGCAAACTCCAGTTGTCGGCTTTCACTTGCTTGGTGTGCTGGATTAGACTGCGTACGGCCGCCTCCTCCGCCAGCTTGGCCAGAATTTGGAGCTTCTGCTGAGCGTTCACCTCATATTCAGCTGCCTGGTGAAGGAACCGGCTCTTGACTCTGTGCATCTGCTCGGCGTGCTGTATTTTGGTGATCAGCAGCTCCTTCTCCAGCTCCCGTATCTGGATCAGATGCCGAAGCTGCAGATCCTGCCAGGGCTGCAGCTCAGCCATGTCCCTGTTCAGGAGGAAGAGCTTGTTTTCCAGCTCAATGAGCTGGCGGCTCACCTCCCTCTCCCTCTCGGCATACTGAGCAGCCACCTCTGCTTTCTGCTTCTGGATCTGAGAGAGATCAAACCGATTCTGGTCATTCAGGGAAATGATGGCATTCTGACAACGGACGGTTCTCCGGGTTAAGTAAGAGAGGTAGACCTTGCTGGCCTCTCGGACTTGCTGGGCTTCCTTGTCCAAGTACTCATTTTCCGACTGGAAGTGCCGCAGCCGCTGAGAGTAGGTTACGATGTGTTCGGAGAGGATGTCAAGTTCCTTCTGCAAGCGCTGCTCCTTCTCACTCACAAAAGGTGCAGCGCTCGAAGGACCCGCAGCCCCGTCCTTGCCTTGGCTCTTCTTCCCTTTGGGCTTTTTCTTTGGGGCCATCTTGGCTAAGCCAAAGGGTGGGATTTCAGATGCTGTTGAAACAGAACGAGAATGACAAACAGTCACATCCAGGGTCACGTCTACAGAGTCACAGGCTGTTAGTAATGATGTTTCAAGGCACCCAGAGCCCCCTGGAGTGGGTGGCTCCTCTCATTGTTTGGGCGGGGGGGGGGTTGATTCATATTGTACCTGAAGGTCAGTCTTGCCTCACCAGATTATGGAGAGAAGCAAAAGCCTTCTGCCTTGCATCAAAACCGGCAAACTCTCAAAAATTCCCCAACAACTTCTCTGAACCTGTTCTAATTTCTCTGAACTGTCCTTAAAATGTGGCATTCAAAACTGAACACTACTGAAGTTATTTAACTCAGAACGGAATTATTTGGAACAAGCTTTTTCCCCATGGAAAACTCCACAGTTTCTCTAGAGTCACATTGTTTGGATGGCGTGGCATTATAAGTCTAATAAATATATGCATTTGCATTTTAAATTTCTGTTGATGAGGCCTAAAGTTATTTTTTCATTGTTCCACAGCCATATGACCGCTGGGTCATATTCAATTCACAATCAAGTACTGTTCCAAAATGTTTTTCACACGTGCCTTCTAATTGGTGTTCTAATAATAATTAGAAAAGTCACCACACATAAATCAATGATGAAAGTACCCCTACACCAGTAGGTTTGATCCCAAGAGAAGTAATGTAAGATGCAATAAGGAATCAACTCCATTCATTTTTCAAGAAATGTGCTGAATAACAAGATCACTCTCCAACTGAGACAGTTGGAGGCGAGATGGCAAAATGTGCCTTTAGCTGGATTGAAGCATGGACATGAGTGATTTGTGATCTTTGAGCAACACAAACGGATTAGAATGAATTTAGAATTTCCTGTAATTTCACAGGTTTTTCCAGAGAAGAATGTGAACAGTTGGCATTCACAACAGGCAACTCTGATCTACCTGAGTCTGTAACAAGAGGTACCCAGTCCCACAGGACTGGCATCAGTCACCAACAAGTCGGGACATAAGTCAAGCAGGGTTCCTTAGTTAACGCAGCTTTCGGTTGCTGAAATGCAGAGTCTGTTCCTGCAGACCAGAGCCAGTGACTCCTATTCTAATCAGCAGGCACAGTGGTTCCAAAACATCTGCATAATTAGCACTATATATTTCACAAGAAAGCCACAGGTAGCTAGATAAGAATGCAGCAAATCCAGCTTCTCGGGTGGGGCTCGCATAATAGTTTCTACCTTCTCTGGAACAGATTTAAATTTCTTAGGCTGTGTCCTTAAAAGCCAATCTCTTCAAGATCCAAGTGACATTTAGCTTAAGCCCTCTTTTCTTTTGATTAAATTCATTTTTGTAGTATAGGTCAAAAGCTGCCCTCCGTCTATCCCAGAGCACAGTTGCTAATACACCAGATAACCCCAGGAAGACTCACCCAGGATAAAGTCTGTTGTCTTTTGTTAAGCCTCGCTGCATGGTGCAATTGAATGGAATTTCACAGAAACTGCAACAACCATGGTACTTTAGATAAATTACTAGATTGTGAGATTCCGGTGCCAATTTAGCAGAAACATGATGTAACACAATCTGAAGGATATAGTCATTTCTGAATAGAAATTTTATATATAGGATCGGAAAAACCACTGAGCAGAAGAGGAGGGCAAGTTTTGCTCTTTGTATAAAAAGGGTATAAAATCAAATGTACTAGAAAAGAAATCGGTACCCAATTCTACCTCAGAAGGTAGAGCGCAAGATGCACAAAAATACATTTAAACTACAAGGTGGTGTAGAAAGCGCCCACCCCTCTCCAAGAAGAATTAAATATTCTAGGAAATAAAAAGGCAGAATATTATACCTCTAGATGAGAAAAGGAGAAACGTGCTCTTGGAAAGCAGCCCCCATCTTTGTTAATACCACCAGAAAGACCAGTCCATCCTATCTACAGAACAAAAGGCCTTCATCTCCAGGGTGACAGGATTAGCCCTCATTCAAGATCCAAACCAGGACAAAGCCATTAAGCCATAAGAGGAATTGCCCAACACCCTTTCAGAACACAAGCCTCTTCATTACACCACCCAGCACAGTTCAACCAAGCTTATCTCAGACAAACTCCTAGGATTTGCACATGACCTCTATGGCAGCCAAAAGGATATATGCCTTTGCCACAGGAACAGGAAACTCTAGGACAAGGCCCAAGAGGGGGTATAAATCTCTCTTCACTCCATGTAATCAGCTACCCAGAATCACACACGCTCGGTATGTTTCATGCTTCCATGTTTCCAGCGTCTTTCTCCCACTTGGAACTGAACCCCAGATGGACATTTCTTGCTACAATGGTGATTTCCACCTGATGTTAGGAAAAGTTTTGTAATAATAAATCAACGCCATATAAAGATGATGGGTTATAGGTTTCGAAAACATTCTCCAAGTTGATTATCTTGCGATTGTTATCCTCTACATATGAAATGTATTATAACTAAATATATTTAAATGAGCAAGAACAAAGGATAAAATCCACGATAAGAACAAATACAGTGCCTTTAATTCAAAGTTACCCAGTATTTTTCAGCAAGATGTCAACTTACAAAGCTTTCCTGATCTGCTCCTGAGTTGCCATAGGCAGGGGGATGGGAAATTGGGCCTCGCAGCCGCACCAAGGAATTCACACCTCAGTCAAAACAAAACACAGCCTAGTCAAGGTCATTAACGCCATCTCCACGGAGACCCGCAATGGCTGGAGGGAGTGACTTCTACAACTCACAAAATTGCTTCATTGGGGAATGTGACCGGTGAGATACTTCGGAGGGAGGGAGAAACAGGTTCAGAGGCAAGGCACGAAGTGGGTGAAGTCAGAGCCGGCTTCATCTAGGTCGTGCCGACACGGCGCTCTTAATAAACAACTGGATGTTTCTTGATAAATGGCTTGAGACTCCTAATTTTATTAGGGCATCGGTCAGAACCCCGACACAAGAAACGGGAATGAGCACGGTCAGTACAATGATGCTTTCAACTCTGAAATAGGGTTATTTCTGTTTTATTTTTGGTATCAGTTATGCTTAGGGTACTTTTATTTCCAAGCCTGAGAGCAGCACAGAAAGCAGCGTGGAAAGCAACGGTACAGCAGCGGTGGAATTGGAGGCTGTCAACAATCGGTGGAGCAATTGCAGCTCAGCGGACCAGCGGACCGGTGATGGCGAACTGTAACAGAACAGCGTGGCAGTCGCACAAACGGAGCGGGGGGCAACGACGTGAACTGAGAAAAGCAGGGAGAACTGACTATCTGGTAGCGGCAGGCGAAAAGCAAGTAGGAAGAGAGGAAAAAAGACAACTACAGAACACAAGGCAAAAAAAAATCAAAGTAGTTGTACTCGAGTAGAAGAAAGAGAAGAAGGGCATAAAGCTCACAAGAAGTCAGGGAAGGAAAGGATCACAAGAAGATAGAGAGGAAAGGGATAATTATAGAATATTCCATTACAGAATAAGAACAAACCTTGGATTTAAGCCCCACTCAACACTGAAAATGTTAAATTTCGACCCTTTAAATGCACTGCCGGAACTTTAAGTTTTTAAACTAGACATTTCTTCCTAAATTTTGAAACTTTTAAATGATCTGTTAGAATATCAAATTTCTAAATTGGACATTTTTCCCCTGTAAAAATCTGTGGTAAAACCTACATTTTCACATTTTTTTAATACATTCACAGAAAAAGAAACATACTATTGTGATCTGCAAAACACGTTCCACGTATATGCTAGGCCCATAGAAGACACAAAATATATATGTACTAATGTAAACTAATCGAGTTGCTGGAAGAAAAAGTAAAAGATCTAGAGGAAACCCTAACCACTCTGAAACTCAACCTACAAAATTAGAAACCCCAAACCTTGGAAGAAGAATATGCCCAAATTGAACATAATAACAATCAAGTAACTTGAAAAAGAATAGATCCCTTAGAGGAAGAAAAAGACAGATGGAAACATGTCACTCATAGAAAAAAACATAAACCCAGTACAAAACCCCTGTCCAATCCAGCCCTCTCTGACGCAGCCCCACTGGTGCCGAGCAATCAATTTCACAGACACGTTTCCCTGGAAGAAAACATGCAGACATCTAGTTAAGAAGCATCTTCAAACGTCCCTAAAAAAATAGCACCATCAAGCGCTTCTGTGATAGGTAGGAAAATACCCCAAAGCTCCCTAGGAAAAAAAAGGTGAGCATCGGTGATAGGAGATTCAATTCTCAAGGGAACAGAAAAAGCCATCGGTAGACCAGTCAGTCAGTCAGTCCAGAGAAGTTCTGTTGTCTCCCTGGAGCAAAAATCAAAGATNNNNCTGAGAACCTAACCAAAATAATAAAACCCACAGATTACTACTCTTTTCTATTACTACACGAAGGGACGAATGACACAAAAATGGACCTGAATACTGAGTGATTACGAACAGCGAGGCAAGAAAGTTAAGGATTTAGGCACACAAGTAGTTTTTTATCTGTACCGCCAACAAAAGGTCCACATCCAGTAAGAGGAGAAAGGATTCTAGAAGTGACCCACCGGCTAAAGGGTTGTTGTCGCCAAAAGAACTTTGGATTCCTGGACCATGGTCTGCAGTAGGGGGAGGGAGGGAGGGAGATTAGAATGAGAGGGAGGGAGGGTCTGAGGGAAGTCCTGTCCCTGCTGCCCTTTCACCATCTCCTTGCCCCGGCCTCCCGGCCTCTCCTGGTGTTCTCCCACCCTATCACAGACGATACTTTGGTTTCAAAGCCAGGTCTCCTTGGATGGAGAGGGAGCGGGCCTGCCTCTGACCCACACACTTCGCCCTCCCACACCCACCACAAGCCCTAACCAAGGAGAGAGAGAGAGAGCACAGCAGTCACTTCAAGGAGGAGGTAAGTCTTCAATATCTTCATAAACGACTTAGATGAGGGAATAGAATAGGAACTCGTCAATAAACGTCTACTATGATTCGACCGTCCTTATCGCAATACCCTAGATGATAGGCTCAAGATCCAGATGCATCTCGACAGACTCGAACACTGGGCCCTAACTAACAAAATGAAATTCAATGTAGGGAAAGGTAAAGTCTTACCCTTAGGCAAGAAAAACCAAAAGTACACATAGAGTTTGGAAGAAACCAGGCATAATAGCAGTAACCGTGAAAGGGATCTCGGAGTGTTAGCAGACAACCAATTGAGCATGACACGAGCGTGCAGCAGCAGCCAAAAAAGCGAACGCTATCCTAAGTTGCATTAACAGAGGGATTCACTCAAGATCATGTGAGGTACTAATACCATTCTATAAATAAGACCACACCTAGAATAGCACATTCAGTTTTGGTCACCACACTATAAAAAAAGATGTCGAGACACTAGCAAGAGTGCTGTGAAGAGCCACCAAGATAATTAGGGGACCGGAGGTTAAAACATACGAAGAACGGTTACAGGAACAGGGCACGGCTAGCTTAGCGAAGAGAAGGATCAGGGGAAGCACGACTGCAGTGTTACAATATTTGAGGGGTGGTCACAGAGAGGAGGGGGGGGTCAACCTATTTTCCAAAGCACCATAAGACCAAACGAGGAACAACGGAAGGAAACCGATCCAGGAGAGATTCAACCTAGAAATGAGATGTTTTCTGACAGTGAAAACTATCAACCCACGGAACAGCTTGCCTTCAGAGGTTGTGGGAGTGTCATCACCAGAAGCTTTCAAGAAGAGACCGGACTGCCATCTGTCAGAAAAGGTGTAGCATTTCCTGCTTGGTCAGGGGTTTGGACTAGATGACCTACAAGGTCCCTTCCAACTGTGTTATTCTATTGCATAGACTAGCGTTGTAGAATAAACTTCTTGACTGAGATGCATAGGGAACGCCATTGTGAACTAAGCAGCTGTTGAATTCGTGAGCTTTAAATAAGCACTTTCCTTGTAAAACACAGCGGCTGGGTTCACGGCATAACAGGTAGCGTGAAACCAGAGAATGGGGTTATTCTTGTGCTAACAAACCAGTTACATCAGGCAGCTGTAGTGTTTTCATCAATTTGTCAGTGAGTTTTGATTAAACCGGTTGTTGACACACTCAGAATACAGCTTCGGGAGAAGGCTAGGGAAACTATGAATACTGGGGTGTCCTACCTCCTCTGTGGAGAGTGAGACATGCACGCATCCATAATACCAACCAGAGTTTTAACGTAGTCTACCCTTGTCCTCACATTAATCTGAGAAGTTGTAGATGAGGAACAGCTCCATTCCCCCTAGCCATTAGCATCATTAGAAACCGCATGCATCCATGGTAACAGAACATTTCTGCGATCAGGCAACCAATAGCCATAAAGGTCTCATTGATTCTTCGACTAGGAATCTTCAGTTGGGAGTCAGACAGTTGGTTGGGGCTAGGGGCTAGGG
>AZIM01004768.1:6975-20313 GCA_000516915.1 Ophiophagus hannah | reverse complement strand
TGGACTTTCTTGTTTTTCTTTGAAGATATTGCCTTCTGAAAAAGCACCTGGGACAGCCATGATCTAGATGACCGAGAATCTCCATAGACATTCTTGATGGTTATATCCTTTACTATAATAATTAATCCTAATAGACGGAAGCTATTTACCACTTCAACATCTTAATAATCAATTCTGAAGTGCAATATACTAGGCTTAAACATGGTTGTCTTGTTTGTAATTCAATGTTATACATGCACAATCAAAGTAAACCAATTTTATCCCTCCTCATTTGCTCCAAAACTGTTCGATAAACAGCCAGATTTGAAGTTCAAAAACCTGTGAGGCTCCAAATTTGGGGAAATTGGTGATAGTCAATATTATTAGGCTACTTGGTTAAGACAGAATTTCTATATTTCTATGAATTTAAGACTCATACTGTGGTTTGATCTCAGGGATTACTTTCCATATTAACTAGTCTTTTCCAGACACATCTACCACAAAGTCAATATGTACTAAAAGTATTTTTGCAGGCCACTTTTAATCCTAAACTCCCTATTGGTGTTCACTGTTACATATATAATGGAATATTCCATCGATGTCCCTGCTCTCCCCCTCTTTCCTGTAAAGGTACGGTAAAGATTCCCCCGCACATGCATGATAGTCATCTCCAGCTTTAGGGTGGGGTGCTCATCTCAGTTTCTAAGCTGAAGAGCCAGCGCTGTCTGAAGATATCTCCATGGTCATGTGCCAGCATGACTAAATGCTGAAGGTGCACAGCTCGCTGTTACCTTCCCACCAAGGTGGTCCCCATTTTTCTACTTGCATTTTTTATGTGCTTTCAAACTACTAGGTTGGCAGAAACTGGGGTAAGTAACCACATCTCATTCTGTTATGCAGCGCTAGGGATTCGAACCACTGAACTGTTAACCTTTTGATCAACAAGCTCAGCGCCTAAGCCACTGAGTCACCATGTCCCCCCTTCCCTATAGTTCATGTTATATATTCTGAGAGAGCAAGATTGGCAGCAATGTACAAGCTATCTGCAAGGGAACCCAGCTGCCAGTTTGATGTTTACATTAATAAACTTTAGTTGGTAGGTTCTGAGGAACTCCATAGCAAACGTCCATGATAATTGAACATCTTTATCAGGAAATATGAATTAGTATCAACTTGAGCTATTAGTTTTAATATTAGTAAAAAGCTTCCCATATGGAAGCATCTGCACTACCATTTTCAGAAATGTTGGGAGGGAGGAGGGGAGTAAGATTTTGTCCGTTTCATTTTGTCCTTGGGAAATACAGATAAAAAGGTCCAAAGTACTTACAGAGTTTTCAACTTCAAGGAAATTTTGAGCAAATTCTGTAGTATGTCTGGAGTTATTTCTGTATAACTAAGATCCCTGCAAAAAAAAGTACATGTAGACTTTTCCAAAGATAGGGAGAGATAGACAATTTTCAGAACAGAGTCAGGGAGAATACATTCATGATATTGAGTGGGAGACTTCATCTCAGGGGTTATCTCTTTATGATTAGGTTTACAACATAGTTAATGTAAATTAAAGACCAAGCATCCACAGTCATAGAATAGATAAAAATAGGTTATTTTAAATCTTACTTTACACTTTTGTGGCTTAGCATAATCTATATTTCCAGCCTGTTTGTTTACAGTTAGTGCACCAAACTCAGTAGCCATTTTTCATACTCAACGACCAATTTAAGTGTTATGAACTCAGGTTTATCTAATTAGATTGTTTGAATATAAAATGAATAACTATTACTATTTCCACTGCTCTGAGCTCTTTGGGGAAAGGGACACAAATAACAATATGGTAATTTAAAAGTAATAAAATGATTTGATCAGTTGCTGTAAGGAAGTAGGAAAGGGACTGCTGTTGCTGAATGATACTGTACACAGCTCTTCATAATGTAAAGCTGGAATGGAAGCAGAGTTTCAAATGCCAGGATATCAGTCCTTCACATGTAAAGCAATGCTTAAAATAAGAAATACACATAGAGATTTTTCTTGCTATTAAATAATTACAGCCTATCACTGAGATTGTTGGCATTGGTTTCCATAGGAGTGTCAGGAACCTCTGTGTAGAGGTTAAGGGGCTGACTTGGGCTTTGGAAGACCCAAGTCCCAGTCTCCATTTAATTGTCCAAACTCCCTGGGTGATTTTGGATCAGTCTCTCATTCCCAGTCATCCTACCTCACAAGGCTTTTGTTATGAGGGAATAAATATATCTTGTGATAAGTTCACACCAAATAAAAATACTAACTGTTGATTTTGAACAAGACTTGAGCTTTAATGCTTGGTCTAAGAATTATCTTTATAAATCAATTTGCCTAACGTCTTCCTCTGGTTACAAAATAAATTGGGATAATTTAACAGAATTAAAGCAACTTCATGTAGTTCCATGGATACATTCATAAATACCGGCCTAGGCATGAGATCCAGGACCCAAATTAAAAATCCATCATTAATGTAATTAAATGCTGCCAACTACAAAAACAATATTTATTTATTTATTTTATTTGTCAATCACTTACAAGATAATAGGTGTAAGTATAAACATAGTTATGAATACATGAAATGGCTACAAATAAGAAAAATAAAAAGTAACAATAGGACAGGGACGGTAGGCACGTTGGTGTGCTTATGCACACTCCCTAAAGACAATATATACAGTGTTTTCTTACTCCTTTTCTTCTTTTCTACATACCCACATAATGCATGCCTATTTTGTTTTCTCCTCACAAAAATAAGTCTGTGAAGTGATTTATTTACTGAACAGTTATAATCTAGACTTCTTGTGAAATTTTTTTCCTGATCTGGACAACTGATAGCTAAAAGTTAATGACTGGTTCATGGTTATGCTATGAATAAGAAAATCTGGACTTAGGTTTTTCTGACCCTAACTGAAGGCCACACTGATTTTCATATATAATAGCCCAAGCCAACTGAATCAGGAAAAAATGCTGAATACTTGTTCTAGAGTAAACAAACTCTTAATAAAGCCAAGAGCAGCTTCACACATACAGGAATTCCAGTAAGGGCAATTTATAGAAGTGGGAATCCTCAATCTCTCTCAGTGGATTATGGTTGAGAATCCTGAAAGACGAAAGAACTGGTTATCAGCCTGGCAAAATTGAGAGTAGCAGAATAAAACAGGAAGAATTTGGATAGTTATAAGCAACAAATTATATTTTCTTTTGGCCTTTGATCTTAAATATTATTATTAATTATTAATCCTACTAGTAAGAAGAAGTAATAAGCAAAAGAAATTATAGACAGGAGATCTGATAAAAGAAATATAAATCCAGTATATATTAACATATTTGCTTTATCTCTCTGCATCTTCCTACCTTGCCAAGCATCCTTGTTTTCATCACATCCTTACCCATCCTATATCTTTCCTTTATTATTTTCCACTTCTCTCTTTTGAGACCCTCATCAACTCCATCCAGTCATGTTTTCTTTTTCTCCCAGTCCATGTATTTTGCTTTGAATTTCAATTCTCATTCAGTCTAAACCATCTCTACATATGCTATCTCATACATACTGGCTAATTACTTTTGTGTTTAATCCATATTTGTTCATCATCAATTCCTTATGGGCCCTATGATTTCTTTTTAAGAAGCAACATACTTCTTAAGTAACCCATTTCCACTGCATTCTACTTTTCATATTTATTTGGCATACTTAGTTCTCACTTTCACTCAAAAAAACCTGGCATGCTCTTATACACAGCAACATTCACTGAGTCTTCAAGACTAAAAAGCTTTCGTGGATCTTTCCTCCATTTTCCTTTAGAGTTAATATTTGCTACTTTTTATGGTAAAGAATTTATCTGGTTTATCTGGCACCAGATGAAATGCTACATTTCAAGTCTCCTAAATCTATTTCTGCTTATCCATTTGTTCCTGCCCTTTCTGTTTTTCTATTTAATTGAAGAACAGGTTCCTCTTACCACCAAATTTATTCAAAAGGTTGTTTTTTTTAAATCAGCCTCTCATTTCTGAGCAATCTCCTTTGAGGTCAATATGACTGCATGTATGTTAAATGTAACAATAATGTGGCTAATGTTCTCTACTTGTTCCATAGGATCTTGTGCTAGATTATGGGCATTTTTAAAGATTAAAAATTGGCTAGTCTTTCCCCTGATGGATTCCAAGACTAATAAGAATAAGGTAGGGTATCTAGAAATTTACTTTCTTTATCATGGCCTGAGCATGAATATCCGGTACTATATATGAAAGTCTAATAATTAAAATTTCTGCTTTGTGTGACTTCCTTATTTCACTCACCATCTTACTGTCGCCTCAACATTTTCATCAGGTAAGTGATAATATATCTCTAGATTTAATTTATATTTGTAGCCATATCCATAATGATTCTTTGGAGAAATCTGGTCTTTCTAGCACAGGGGTATCAATCTCAAGGCCTGCTGGCCAGTTCCAGCCTGCGAGTGCTTGGATCTGGCCCACGGGGCCATCCTGGAAACAGTGAAAGACTGGCCCACAATGCCTCTGCCAGTGAAAACGGAGCCCAGGAGGGCTGCACTCGGGTCACCACTGGTGCCCCTGACACAAGTCACATCAAGCTGGCCATGCCCACCCTGCCCCCCCAAGTTCAAACACAACCCTGATGTGGCCCACAATGAAATCGAGTTTGACACCCTTGTTCTAGCATATTGGATTATGCTGTTCTTGATACAAAGAACAGCAGAATTTCCAGTCCCATTTTTGTTCTTTATATAAAGATCAGATCCAGAAATTAGCATATCTATTGTCTTTCTCCATTCTACACAATAGATATATGTCCTCATTCCAAAGCCCAACACAATATTTTAATTCCCCCCTTTTGACTTAGAGGAGACTAGTATTGGTACAGAAACACTTATATTGTCAGGATTCTGGCAGTTACCCCAATTAAATCATGAGTCTTGAGCCAAACTTCTCATACACACACACACACACACACACACACACACAACATATATACTCAATGTTCTTTTTGATGTGAGCCCTTTTCACAGCCTTTTTGTCTCCCTCTATCACCTAACAATTATGGTATCCATTAGACAAATTTAATATTAACCCACCTGTGTTTCTATTTATCAAATCTCTCACATCCACCACATAAGATGACGTGACTTTATCACTTAGGAGTTCAGTCCTTCCTAAACAATACATTCATTACTTAGCCTTAAAATTTTCCTTCTTCTTTAAGATCCTTGTTCTTCCAACAACAAAATTCTCATCCCGGCAGCGGGACAAAGATAACCCACTGTCTATAAGTTATTCTTATAATTTTTCTTCATAAGATAAATATGTACTCCTACTTAAATTCTTATTTGGTCTTCTCCCAAATGATCCTCTTCCATCAAAGGCTATTTCTCAAATTTTACAGACTAAATAAATTTAATACTAGCTAAAGTTGAGAGATTATTGTTTTCATGGAATATTTTCCAATTACTTTCAGATTTTTGAGAATGAGGTTTCCATTAATATAGGTTTAAATCTGTGAAGTATTCTACTACAGCACTTATCTTTTTGTCAAAAGTCAAGGTTAAAAAGTGATATGGAGGCATGTTTCCTTCCCTTTCCTCTCTAGGGATGAGTTGTATGAACACTGTGAAAAAAGGGGTTTCTGAGAAAATCCATAGTATCTTAGAGGGCTCCCTTAAAATTCCATCACTGTATTTTGGTGGCTTGCCTTAAGGACATATTTTAGAAATAATGAATTGAAGGATCATTGTGTGCTAATAGTGCTATGAATCTCCACTTATCTGTTGTACATTTGTATAGTTAAGAAGGAATTTATCACAAAATGCTAGTTATTACTTACTCCAAGGAAGCAGTGTGGAATAATTATAAGCAGAACTAGTGTTATTGGAAAAGTGAGGTGTAAAGTCATAACAATATAAAAAAAATCACAGAGATGACAGATAGGTTTGGAGATCAGGATGTCTGGCTTGGAGATCAACTTAGAAAGTGTTGGCTGTCCCTACTCAGAGGCTATCCTTCAAAAGAATAGTGTTTGAGATGAAATCCATCAAACAAGCCTGTTAATCTCCTTCAAGCATTAGCGGAGACTTTGTGTCCCATTGTTAGAAACCATCTGTCTCACCCACTATCTGAAAGAGTTTAACTTTTACTTACACCTTGGATAGAAACAGCATTCCATGCCAGGCTTGAAAGGCCCCCTGCATTATCCGCAAAATATAGTTGCCACTAAGATTGCTGGAAAGGAAATTAAAGCAAGAGAGCTATGTAGATACCTTCCAACTGTATAAAATAAACAACACATAAAACAAGGCAGAACAAAAGGAACTTTTTTTTTCTTCCTTATTGAATAGTGATGTGAGAATTGCAGCTGCAGCCATGTATGACGACTATTTCTTCCTTTTTTCAATGAAGTAGTTGGATACTACCACTTTGATATTCTAAACAACCACTCCAGGCTTCCACCAATTACTGTGCCAGTTCTTCAGTCCAGAAGTTCCAATGCATATTTGGGATTGGAGTATTATTAATAGGCTATCATTATTTAATAGGAATACAAAGCTCATGATTCAAAGGACAAGTGAAATCTTCTTCAAGTAAAATAGTTTTGACTCTAGAGATTCCAAGTTTGTAGTAAGTTCTGTAATTCCACAAAAACACTATAGTGTTTTCCCACTAATGAAAACTCAGGTCTGGCACCCACAATCAAGCCTAGAACTTAATCTTGATCCACTTAGATCCCAGAGTTCAGTCCAAACTCATTCAGGGTACTTCTTAGAACATGCAGAACATGCAAAGTGTCATCTGTCCTACCTGGGACTATAGATCAAGTCCTCTAAGGAGAAAGCTGCTTCTTTTATCCTTCCCCATTTAAAAAAAATAGTTGTGGGACAACCAACCTTTCAGTAATAAGTCATTGATACATACACAACTGGGAGAATTAACAGCGTTCAATTTCAATTTGCCTCCTTCCCCAATTTCCATCATAGTTTAAACTAGTTTTTTGTTTGTTTGTTTTTTGTTTAGTGACTTACATAGATTCCAGAAACGGAAGATGTTCAAATGCATTTGCCTCAATGGTCTGGATTTGATTATATGAGACATCCCTGTTTAAAAAAGCACACACAGCTGAAACAAAATGTCCAACTCTATCTTCATCTCTCACAGTTTCTTTTATGCGTTTTTCATGTATTTGATAGCCTGCAATAGTAGTTTTAATAAAAGATAACAAGCCAATGTGTGGTACATTGATGAGATTGGTACAGCACTTCACACACACACAAACTTCTTTCTGCCATTGTTTTTCCATCCACTCCCTTATAACTTAATTCATGTTTGCAGTAGTATTAATCATGGCAATAAGTAGAACATTCAACATTGGGAATTATAGCCCCAACATACAGCCAGTTTGGTCTAGCAGTTAAGGCATCATGGAAACCAGGAAACTATGAATTCTAGTTCCACCTTGGGCGTGAAAGTTGGCTGGATGATATAGGACCAGTCTCTCTTTCTCTTTTTCTCTCAGCCCAATTCACCTCACAGTTGTTGTTGTTGTGGGAAACATAGGAGGAAGGAGTATAATATGTATTTTCTACCTTGAGTTTTTAATAAATGTGGAGAATACAGTAAACAACCTATCTAGAGGGCATCAGCTTGAGGAAGGCTACCTTACAATTTTGCAGATATGTCTCCCATACTGCTGCCTTTAAGGAAAGGCTAAAGATGAGAGCATTTCCTGAGGGCTTTTGTGGACTGATGGCATATATTTTGTTTTATTTGCAGTCCTTTTATATTTTTGTATCTTGGTAGTCACCAAAACTCTTGTGAATGTAGCTGCATAAAACTTTGTTACTTAAGCAAATAAGATACAACATTTTAAATATGTACATATGAAACATTCCTTATATCCAGAATCAACAAGAGAGATCTGTCACTGAAATTCTAAATACTTTTACATAAATTGAAAACTTTTTATGAGCGTTTGCAAACTATTTATCATGTTGATTAAAATTTGAGAGTGCTGTTAAAATTTGCCATAACATCTGAGCTATCATTTAGCTATTCTGTTCTAAACACTAGTGTAAACAAACAAATCCAGAAAATAAGTTAGTTTACTATATTTACATGACCAACTGCCTGACTCAATATGATTTTCAAAGCTATACAAAACTTACACAAAATACAAAATAGCACATAAAATTGAAACAAGATACAGTAAAAGAAACGGAAATGATTGATTGGAAATGAAATTCAATATGTTGTATCCTACTAAATAGGAATTCTGCTAATAGGAACTTTGGTCATCATGACCCAAAACTTGGTGAGAGGGCCAAGTTTAACTTATTTTCTAAAAACTTTTCTAAAAGCCTAAGGGCCAAAATATATGGGACTCCTGATTCCACAAAGTGACATTGTTTTTGACAAAGGACTTAAAATGTGTCCTTCCTGTCAGAACATGTGGGATGGGAAGAGCAGATATCTTGTGAGAAGGTAGTACTGCAAATAACCCAGATCTATGTCATGCAAGATTTGATAGATGATAACACAAAGAATTGAATCTGGAATACTAGAGGGACCCAGAACATTTCAAAGAACATAACTATTGCAAGGGCACAATAAGCAATATTCATAATTACCCATGTCATGTATTCTGAATTGAAGCTTCTGGATGTTCTTAAAGGGAGTTCTATGTGGAGGGCATTTCAATAATTCAATTGCATAGTCATTAAGAAGTGAATGACCATGAGGAGGTCCCCCTGATCCAGAAATGGGTGCAATTGATACACAAGCTGAAACTGTGCAAAGGCTGCATCCGGTCACATCTGATATCTGGTCTTCTAGCAAATTGCACACTGAATTGAAATAAGACAGCCACGTCCAAGTCAGAAATTAAATATCTCCAGTTCTAGGACTTGTGGGCCCCAAACCTTTAGTTTCTCGGTCCTGGTGGTTTTGAGCCAAACCTATTCTTCACCATCCAGACCCCCCTCCCATGCCCCAGTGTCTAGACTTGGCATAGAATCTTGACAGCTTTATTCAGGCAGACAGGTAATGAGAAATACGATTGAGTATCATCAGCAGATAAATGGTGACAATTTGCCTTAATGATCTTAAAATAGAAATAGACATAGAATGAGGTGTATGACAATACAATATAATATCACTTATCCTTTTCTCCGCCTGACTGGGCAAAAGATGGAATAAAAATCAATGGTGCGTATTTAAATAACTTAAGATTTGCAGATGTTGATGTTCTCTTCTCACAAGACCCAGAAGGGATGCAAAGAGCTGCACAAAGCAGGAGAACCATTTGGCTTAAAAATAAACCTGAAAAGAGCCAGGTTATGTTTAATAAATTAACCAAAGCAAGGGAAAAATATATCTGGAGAAGAACTAGACTTAATAGGCCACTACATATACCCTGGTCAACTGATCTCAATGGAAAATGATACAATAAAGGAAATTGAACGATGTGTTAAATATGGTTGGCAGGCATTCTGCAAGCTAAGCATAATTTTCAAGAACAACCTTCCCTTATGCCTGAAGAGAAAAGTTTTTGATCATTGTGTACTACCTGTTCTAACATATGCTGGTGAAACATGGACACTAACCTCACAATCGATACAAAAGCTACAGGTGGCACAAAAAGCCATGGAAAGATACATGCTCAGCATTACAAGACAAGACAGAAAGACCTGCACATGGATTAGAGAATAAAAGAAAGTATACTATATCATCAAGAGAGTAAAATAATTGAAATGAAAATGGGCTTGTCACATAACAAACAGAACTGATGGCAGGTGGACCAAGATAGTCATAGAATGGATCCCACTTGATAAAAAGCATCCATGAAAGAGACGTAAAACAAGATGGGTTGACAATATCAGCAAGTATGTGGGCCCAATTGGCAAAAGAAAGCTCAGGACCGTATTGGTTGGAAACATGCGGAAGAGGCCTTCATCCTGCAGTGGATTGACAATGCTAAAGTGGTGATGATGATGATCATCATCATCATCAGAAGTATCTATTCTAGTATCTAGTATCTATCATAAGCAGAAGTATCTATTCTTCTGCTTCATCTTCTGGAGGCTCTCAGTCACCCCTCAAATTACTGTGGCTGCACATAGTCTGCATAAGTGTGATACAAACTAAAACTACCATTACTGTGTTATTTCATGTATTAGAGCCTTAGTGACAATCCCCTTCCATCTGAAACTCAGGTGGGACCATTATGCACCAGGAGTGGACTTTTAAAATAAGTTCTAGCATTCCTGCAGAAAGTATGTACTGCAGTAAATTTAGGATTAACAGAAAGTGATCTGTCCATGACAAGGGATTGACGGTACTGTGTCCAATGGCAGCTAATGTTTCTATTATCCTGAAACAAAGACCATGTCCATCATGTGCTTCTTCAGTGGTTTGAGTCAGTAATAAAGAGTCAGGTGCATTGTTGTCATGGCAACTATGAATTCCCAGGAGACCTCTGATCCATGGATGGCAGGATGAAGTTCCCCAGAATCATAAAATTGGGGAACTCCATTGCCAGGCTACATATGGCATCAAGTAGGGGGCAAGGAGTTTCCTATATGTAGTGAGTTTGGTACTAGCAATCCCCCCCCTCCTCCTCCTCCTCCTCCTCCTCCTCCATCATCTAGATCAATGAATGAATGAAGCCAACTTCTTGGCTTTGCTGTTGTTCCAAACATAAGTTATTATTGGTACATGTTTCTAGCAGTAGACAACATACCAGCAGATGGCCCAGGTTCTGTGTCACTCCACATTCACATAGCATGTTGTTATCTGCTAAGAGCTTCCACTTGAGTGTATTGGTTTTACATTTAGGCAACTCTCAACTCACTCGGGGTCCTCAAGTAGTATAAGGGAGATCAGATCCTTCAGCTATATCTTCCTTTAATATTATTCCTTGCTTGATGGTTCCCTTCTTCCATCTTTTAATTCGATTTTGTTCTTGTATATTCTCAAGAATATTTGTTCTTGCCATAAAGCTATTTCTAGATCTGAGTCAGCTGGCTTGGGGCATATATCTGTTCAGAAGATATTGAAGATCATTCTCTTGCTTAGTTCTCTTAGTTCTCTGGCATCTGCTACTACATCTCTCCCGATCTTAACCTGTCACTAAATGTATTGCTTCATTGATCTAATCTCTAAATAACCTCACAAGTAGGGACTCATATCCAGCTATCTAAGGGGCAACACCTATTCACAACTTCCTCCCAAAACAGCAGTTCTGCTAACAGCCTTGGTGCTACATTCCTTCTTTATGCTCAGCCAACTCTCAGTAATACACAGCAAATTGGTTAAATCCAAAATTAGGGTTCGGGCTTTATTATAAACTTACCTAATATTCAAAACCTCCAGTATGCCCCTAGATGTCAGAAATTTGATCATTAGGAATTTCACACATTTTAAAAGTGGGACAACCCCTTGGAAGATAACAAGTAAGGCACTGCTAGAAACAGAAACTTACAGGTGTATGAGTATAAACAAGCCCTCTAGAGATGTATTGTCCAGCCTGCTCAAGCTATTGTTCTTGAGAATCCTAAAGAGATGGGGAAAAAATCAGAACCACATACTGACAAAATCACAGCCTTTCACTGTGATTGAAGATAGAAACCATGCTAACTGTTTCGCTAGTCTACCTGTAGTAGTGAGACACTTGTGATGCATAATCATCAAGGGTCTAGTGGGCAGGGAGCATTCTCCCTTTGCATCCAGCTACCTCAAGGATGATTTAAGCCCAGGACACAGTAAAGAAGTGGATGGGAATGCGTATTCCTTCTACATAAATTACATAGGATGAACATGAGAGTATACTCACAAGTACTGAGTAAAAGGATAGGACCACCACACCCATTTGTCAATGGAAGAAATTGTATTTTCAGTGAAATCCCTGAAGGGAAAAATAAATATAGGAGAATATAATTCAAATGGATACTGCCAGGTGAGAATATCTTGAAATAAACATCACATTTTATCTCTAATACATTAAATAGAATGTAAGTAAACATCACATTAATCTGATACACTAAATGGAGATAATATCTCGAGAGACAACTCAACCCACCACAGAATTTTCTCAAGCCCAGCCACAGATGTTTAAAGAAAAGCAGGGAAGGAGCTTCAGGTGTGTTTCCCCTTACCAACATTCTCATTTTTGTTATTCACAAAAATAGAGAACCTGTAGCAGCTCTAAGTTTTACATACAACAGTGAGAGATGCTGACAGTTACAGTTACCTCTGGAAAGTCACAAGTTGCCTAGAAGTAGACTATAAAGTGAAATATTAGGAAGAAACTGATGCTATAGTATTTCTTGACTTGGCTCTACATTGGTGGAAAGAGCTGCCTTGACAATTTCTGTTAAAAACTGAACCAAACATTAAACTAAACTGTAATCTGTGAACATAAAGATTCTTCTAAGGTATACACAATGCTTGCTGTTTGTCTATATTCCTATCAAAATACAGCAAATTATGTTGGAACTATGACTTCATCTTCTTTATCACCACACATATTTTCCCAATTTCTAGATACATCAATAAAAATTGGAAGACTGTTGGCTTTCATGCCTTCATGGATGCCTAGACCTCAGAAGTTTGTGATTTCTAGGCCAGACCCATAAACTTTATACTACATTGATTTTTTTATGTAATAAAAATAGATGAAGTTCTAGTTTTATTACTTTGTCACCTCTCTCTAATATGTATTGACATCACCTACTGAGTCTATGTGGATGATTTTTATATAAATATATGTGCATATGTTTCTTGAAATTTGATAATTATTTTTTTGCTATTTAATAAGCAGTACTTCCTTTTTTAAAAAAACTGTCTTGGGCTTTTCTAATAAACTTCTTTCTTGATCTGAAATTTAATCTTTGAATATGTTAATTAATTCAAAGGTCTGTTTTATGCCCACCTGCCTGTAGTGTGCAGAATAAATATCGACTTCAGATCGGGCTAGAGTTTATTTTGGGGGGAGGTCGTATTTTCGGAGAAACATGGTACATGCACAAAACCCAAATTGAAACATGAAAAAAAATGCTCAGCTGATTTCACAAAAGTCAAATCCTAAGCCATAGTTTATAAACCAATGATTAGTTTCACTAAACTGGCTGCCAAAACAAAAGGAGTCTCAATGTGCTAAAGCATTATAAATAAGTCCTATACTTTTCAGGAGACATACTACTTTCCACCTTTATGCTTAGTCTACCTAGGAATGCCCTGTCTTCCCCTCACTTGTTACCAAAAATTCTCCCCTTTAATAGCAATAGCAGCAGTAGCACTTATATACCGCTTCACTTTGCTTTACAGCCCTCTCTAAGCAGT
>AZIM01004766.1:31659-42467 GCA_000516915.1 Ophiophagus hannah | reverse complement strand
TTTCTTTCTTTCTTTCTTTCTTTCAAATCCATCTTTTAAAGACTTTAATTTAGTCAGACTCCAATCGTGTGAAAACAAAGGGGCAAACTTCCTGGAGCTGGTTGAGAGACAGGTGCTGCTGTGATAGTAGGGTCCTCACCCCAAGAAACATACTTAAATATATTCTGTGTATGGTTTGCTAGGAAATGAAATCTGGCATTCACTTTCAAAGATTTGGGGATTTGATTTTCTATTCTCTTGAGTGACATGCATATGTCTGTTTGTTTATGCAGATTTAATGGACAGGGGTGAGGCTTGTTCTAGCCTTTTATCTGCCTGTAAAGTCTTGCCTCTTTCTCTCTCTCTTTTAAAGCTCCTTTGAAGATTTAAAATTCTATTTGTGTGAATTAGAAAATAATTAGACTTGGAAGAAGTAAACTAAACATAACCCACTCCATGCTCCCTTAATACGGAGGCCAAAATGTCAGAAAAGAAGACTGGCAGCTTCTGAGTCAAGGCTGAGTGGGTTGTGGGTTTTTTTCTCCCTCAGGATAAAAGTATATTAATTATTACTGGGTGACTGAATACTATCTCCCACACACTTGAGAAATTACACATAATACAATTAATTCATTTTCACTGTAGAGTAGACTGATAATCTGTAGTTTAATGATGGTAAAGAAAACAAAGGAATAAAAGAAAATTAAAACAGAACAGACTAAAAGAGAGACAAAGTAGTGGTAGCACTTCCTATTGTAAAGAATGGAGCAAAAGACCTCTGAAGAATATGGAGGAAATGCAATAAACAAAGCATTAGAGGCTTACACTTCTAGGAACAAGATTGCATTAGATAAATTAGTTTTATTGTACATTTGCTAAGCATTTTTTATACATTTGGCAAACTATTTCAGATAATTTGACTTGAGACTTCAATTTAGCTCTGAATTTGAAAACATTTAAATGAGGCTGGACATATTTATAGCCTTTCACACAAGTATTTATCCTTTATATGTTAATTTAATCAATTATACATTAAAATGTCAGTTGCACTATTAACAACTGAAGAGATGTAATTGATGGGCTTGCCTCCATTTAAGCTTGATAATTTGTTGAAAATAACATATTAAATATATTAAATTTGTACTCATCCTATATTGTGATGTCAACTTCCATTTCAGGTCCTGAAATTAGTGAAAAATAATTTTTAAAGTTTTTGTCAATACTATGCATTACAAATAAGATTAGAAGAAAATGAAATTAGGTATGTCTACTTTTGTTGGAGGTAAAGAATGAAAGCATGAAAGATACAAAAGTATGAAAATTTGAAAGGCAATTGGATGGAGTATTTGTCAATCAATTATGCATTCCTTCCTCCCCCTCCCTCTTCCTCCTTTTCTCCAAGAACTCAAGATCCAAAACATGATATAACATCTTCAAGTGTGGGGGGTGGGTGGAGGCCGAGATTATATATGTGATGATATAATCAAAGCCACAACTGTTTTTTTTAATGTACATTAACCAATTAGCCATCTTTGAGTGTCTGTACATGCATTTACTTCCTTCTTCTTTCTGCAAGAAAAAGGAAGGCAAATATTTGTGCATGTAGTATGTTTCTATGTATGGGAATGATCTATACATGGAAGGTCTCTAGGATGAGATTTAACTAGGGTTGGGGAGGCTGAACAATACACAGGACTTTCCCCCCCGCTTTATTTATAAATTGTTTTTCTTTACTCTTGGTTTGTGGATGGGTAGACTGAATGAGAATGAATTAGAAAGTGAAAATTTTGATTTAGCAGCAATTAGGATGACAGTAACACTGATATTTCTACCATTTTGAAAGTTGCAAATTCTGCACCCACAAGGATATATTTCAAGAAAATTCTGACATGAAAGAGCTATTGCACTTTATTTTTATAACTTGTTGGACTGTATTTTTTTCACCCAGTTCTATTAATCCATCACTACTGTTACTCTTCCCACCAAAAGGAATAGAATTTTTCCTGGACAACTTAATTCTGTCTACCAGGGCCCTCAGCATAGGTGACTATGATTATATATGGAGCCAAGTACAATTAATTTTATGGCCAGTACAAATTAAGTGATTATAGTCACTTGGTGGTTTTAGAGAGAATTAATGTAAATGTGGAATGATAATAAAACTTCCCTTTTCTGCTTATGGCTTTGTGGCTAGTAGCTAACACTTTTATTTAAATAAACATAAACATTTGAACACCTTTGACACAAATTGCACAAATCTGATATTTAAAAGTTAGGCTATTTTTTATTTAACATTTAAAAATGTTATAAGTTCAGGATTGTGTTATTTGAAATAATTAATAATCATGATTAATCATCAAACAATGAAAGTTTTTTCCAGACTGAAGTTTTTTCAATTTACAAGCAAGGGTTTATATGAGGCTTCTGAATTATGGAGAGTTCCAGAATCATACCATAAGATCCTCTGTATAGTGCTGATTTGCAAGAAGAATCTGGAGTAATGCTCCAAAATAGCTGGATAAGTTGCCTGTACCTGGCAGACATGGTTGCAATCACCTTGTTGTTGAAAAAACAGCCACTTTGGAATTTATTTTTCAAACAGGTACTATATTGTATCTTTCACTTGTCAAACACTTTTTTATTCATTTTATATATTTTATTTTTACTAAGCGAAAAGAGGCTCTTTTGAATCACTGCCTGCTACTTCTTTTTGAAGATCTATACCATTTATTGGGCATCATTATTGTTGAACGATGAAGAAGATTGCCAGAGGTAAGCTGAAAGAAAGAAGTGTGGAGATAACTTTTTTATTTCTTATTTTGACAGTGGAATGTAAGGATTTAAAAAGTTGTGGTTTTATTTCATCATTTTTGTATATTTGCTACTTTTGTTTGACATTGGGAATTATAATTTGCACTTTTGGATTGTTTGTTGTGGGAGGCTAAAATCTTCTAAATTTAATGGATTTTGATTGGTTGGAGGATACCAGCTGTTCTATAAAAAGCTCTTTTTAAAGATTCATTTTTGACCACAAGAGGGAGATAAAGAATAGAAGATGAAGCAACACAGCTGGCATCTAAACCAGACAGGGAATGCAAAAATTATTTTGGATGAGTATTTAAACAAAACAATTCACTATATACATCAACTGTGTTTCAAAGATGTCACAAAAGAGGAGCAAGAGCAACAAATTACTCAAGTAATTGTAAGAAAGATGAGCAATATAGGGATGCAACCAAATGTAGAAACTTATCGACCACTGAAGCTACTGCACAAATATGTGATAATACAAAAGACTTAATGGCAATTTGGGAATATAAATCTGACACTAAAAGTTAGCTATGAAGATGGATTAATTACAGGTCCCCAAGTGCAACCAAAAGAAGAAAAGTTGCAAGTAAATCAACAATCCTCAAGACAATATGTTTGGGATCTCCATTTCAAAATGGAAATGGAAATTGATAATGTTGACATATTTGTTTTAAAAATCATATTGGAGAAACTCTTGAGAAGAAGTTTATATTTATTGAATAGGCATTCCAAAGAAGAAAAATTGTTTACTTTATGAGGATAAGTTGGAAGGAGTGATGTAGATTTAATAGGTTAACTGGAGTTACTATGGATTTTATAGTGGTTTGACATATGTAATTAAAAGAAAGTTCCATTGCATAGATTTGGGTTTATAAAGTGAGTTTGAAAATGTGGTAAAGCATTTATGTTCAAGAGAAAGATGGAAAGGAAAAGAAGTCTTTGATTTTTTCTTTTCTATATGTAATGCTAGAGTAATTCTTAAAGTTTGCAAAATATTATTGAAAGTGAATTTGAAAGTATTATGTTGAAAGGAAATTTTAAAAGATGCATTAGAATGAATAGATTTTAATTATAAAAAATGAACATTTTTAACAAAAGTTTATAGCCTTAAAATAAATATGAGTTTTCCATTTAAGGCAAAAAAAAGTTGATAGTGATTTTTCTTTAATGAAAATGATGACTTTAGAAAAAGTAATAAATGGAAATGGAAATATATATTACTTCCCATAATGGAAAGAAAAAAAAATGGATTTGGTTAAAAAGGTTATGTAAACTGTTTTGAACAAAGAAATTTTATTTGGTCTTGTTTCTATTGAGATATTGCATCTGGTTTTATGCTTGAAATAGAAAAAAATAAAATTCAGAATTTAGTTTGAAGATTTAATAATTATGTAGTTATAGAACTGACTTGTAATAATTATTGGTAATGTAAAAAGTTGAGATCATAAATCTGATTCTTTCTAATACAGATATGGATACCATTTGCCTGCAAGCAAGTACTGGTGAAACTATGAAATAGAGAAAGTAATAGAAAATGAAGAAGATAAAGTACTCTGGGTCTTTAGAAGTGAAACAGACAAGAACCTGCCACATAATATCTGAGACTTAATTACTTATAAAAAAGACAAAAAAGTTTTGATTGCAGAATAGAAGAGAAAGAACTGGAGAAAAGCACAAAATACAAAGACCTGCAAATAGAATGGCTATAGCAAAACAAAACAAAGATAGTACCTTGAATCCAGCCCAAAAACATTGGAGCATCACTTAGACACCATTGACACTGACAAAATTACAATGAGTCAATTGCAAAATACTGCTTTTCTTGAAACAGCTTACATCCTGCAAGGATACCTTTAACACCATCAAATAATGATAATAACACTTAAACTTATATGCTGCTTCACAGTGCTTTATAGCCTTCTCTAAGCTGTTTGCCGAGTCAACATATTGCTCCCATATGCAATATGCTGGCATATGGCAATCCCATATTGCCAGCATATTGGGTCCTCAATCTGGGTCCTCATTTTACCAAAATGAGGAAGGCTGAGTAAACCTTGAGTGGGTGAGAATCAAACTGCCAAACTGCTGGTAACAGTCAGTCAGCAGAAGTATCCCGCAGTACTGCATTCTAACCACTGTGCCACCACCAACACCTGCTTATTTCAGGGAAAGGACTTGGTAAGTGGCTAAAAATGCCAAATCTAGTCTAAACATCTGGCTGACTGTGTGACCAACAATAGCAATATGAGTTCAAAGAAGCCTGATGAAATATAAAAAAGGATGGCTTCAGGAATGTCAAAGAGAATAATAGAACTTAAGGACCTGTTACAAATTAAAGCAACATTAGAGGAAAATCGGCAAAATGCATAATTTGAATGGAAATGGCAATTCTTTTTCTTACTATTTCAATTTATACTATGTATTCTGCTGATTTTATTTTTATAGGGTATGGATAAAAAGGCAAGCATTTAATTGACTATAGCATCCAACTTATTGAAATTGTTTTATTTTAAATATATTATGTAAATATTAAGGAAAATTTAATTATACTAAAATACATTCTCTCTCCCTTTCTCTCCTTTTTATTCTATAAAATAGAATTACAGGGCCACCATAAACAAAGCCATGCATATTCTAAAGCAACCAACCAACTCTAGTGTCCTCCATTTTAAATAAGGTTACAAATGCAAAGATAGATTAGCTGTATTTCTCTTTTTACATCAATCTGTCCTTGTGAAAAATATAATTATCTAAGATATTTCTAACACTGAATGTGTCATTTCAGAGATAAGAGACTTATTCTTAGGTTTCTATTCTGTTCATATCTGGTTTGGAGCGAGCTTGGGTAATTTCTTGCTAAGAAAACTTAAATACAGTAAGACCATCAAATTCATTTTAAAAGGTGACCTTCTAAAGCATTGCTTGTCCTAGTGCCTAATCCAGCATGCTGATGCCTGGGTACCATATTATATCCAAGAGAATGTAACACATTTCCATGTAACAGAATTTCAGTTTCCCTTCTCCATTTCATCAGCAGAAAGCTATTCATTGCATTTTTTCTGCCACAGAAAAAAAAATCTATGATTTAAGACCTAATCTTTGGCTCATTGAAATAATGCACATTATGCCATTGAGAGTACAAGCAGATCCATAAATAGGATTTATTTATTACACATAGTAAAGGGCAAGAATAGGGAAGTTCATACTACACATAATTTGTAACAAGAAAAGAAATAAGATTTCTGAGGCTTGAAAAAAGAAAATGCTTTTTTCTCTAGAGTTTAATCCATCTATTTTCCAGAGCCTCGGG
The DNA here is from genome assembly GCA_000516915.1 of Ophiophagus hannah. NCBI lineage: Eukaryota > Metazoa > Chordata > Lepidosauria > Squamata > Elapidae > Ophiophagus > Ophiophagus hannah. Next base: position 36,367 of record AZIM01004766.1, on the reverse strand, counting down.
TTGTCTTCGTTTTATGTCTAACCTGGGACATCATCACTCAGTTATGCATTGCATAAAGAGTGCTAAAAAGATATAACCATTTGTCATCAAAAATACTTTAACAGCTGAGTCATAAGTTTATAGGGGCTTTAAGGGTTTAATTAAACTCAGAGATTCTGAAAGCTATGTTATAGATCTCTTTGATCTGCACGTCAGACCAAAAGCAAAATAAAACACAAAAATAATAAAAATGAAAGCAGTCAGTGAAAGCCATGTTCAGAATAGCAGCTACAAAGTGGACCCCACTGAATATCAAGAAGAATAGAAGTGAAACCCAAGCAGAAAGCAACATTTGTGATTTGACTCCTTAAACAAAACTGGTTGTTCATTTATGTGTGAGATTTTTCTTTTGCATTTCCTCTAAAAGACCAGGTTGGTATTAATACTTTGTCCTCTGATTTCAGTAGTGATTTGTCTCTGGTGATGGATTATCCCAAAGAACTAGGAACAACCTAGTGGTTGCACCCAAAAAGACTGGTTGCACATAAAAAGTTTATTATGTAGTTCATATATGTCAAACTTGCCATGTCACGTTACCCTCACATGACATTTCACATTTTTCCCATTCCAGTTGAATGAGAATTTACCTAGCTGTATGCCACCTTGGAGAGTAATAGTCCTGGATTCCAATAGAGATTTGCCTTGGGATCAATATTTTTCATTTTTTAAAATTAATTATTGTCAGGGTAATGATGATTCAATAGCTGACCAGCTGCTGTAATACTGTAATGATGATGCAATGGTAATAATGAGTCGTAGGGTTATTTGACTGTTACCACTTTAAGAGTCTGTATTATAAATGAGGCCCTGTTGGGGCATCTCTCTGTCTCTCTCTGTCCTTCCCTGCTGGAGCCACTGATGGATTGCCTGACCTTGCCTAGTAAGTGTACATATATTCTTTGTAGATAAAACCACTATTTAAATACAAATCTCTGTTTACTGGTCCTGAGTTGTCTCACATAGTCACACTGTGCACACTCTGACAATTACCATAGTAAAGGATTTAAAGGGCTGCTTTTGAAATGTACAGATAACACCAACATCCAGAAGTCTGTCCAACATAAGGTGGCAGAATAATTCTGCAGCATAATCTGAACAAGTTCAAAGACTGAGTTGAGCAAGATGGGTAAACATTATATGCAGGAAAAATGTAGGGAATGCATTCATTTATTTGGAAGCATAACACTAGAAAGGGATTTTGGAATGATCATTGTGGGCAAGTAAATCAGTGGTAGAAGCAGCATTGTATAAGGATGTGTATAGCCCTTATTTCCCTTTACTCTTGTCAATCTCATGTGGTAAACTGGATAAGAACCACAAGCAGATGAGTTAATTGTAATTTATTGTAAATCTACTTGGATAGAATCTTGCAAATTTGGAAGTATAATCATTTCCCTCATGTCCTCCTGAGAAACTAGGGAGGGTCTCTTCTGAGTCTCTTGCCTTCCCATTATCCAATTGTAGACAATTTATCTCTTATCTGATTGTTCTCTTGGTAGCATTTCTGCATAATCTCCAAAAGTCTTTCCTACCTGCCATTACAATTCTGCACTGGAAAGACCATATATGTGTACTTTTGTCCATTACATTTACAGAAGGATATAAGCATATTAGAATGAGCCTAGAAGAGGATGGCAGAAGCATTCTAGAGATTTGATGCTATACTTTATGAGATCAGTTTGAAGGAAATTTTGAACTGAACGTTCAGTCTGCAGGAAAGAAGATTGAGGAGAATCATGATCTCACTATTCAATGGAGAAGATGGTTAGCAACTCTTCTTCATTGAAAAATAGGATGATAAATAATGAGTTAAAAAACTTGACAGTAACAGCTGTGTAATACTGGTACAGGCTGCAAATGTAGGATGTGGATTATCCATCTCTGGAGGCATTTAAAAAGAGGCTGAATAGTGACTTCCAAAGGATGGCTTTACTGGTTTCCCTATAGTTTGCAGAAGGTTGAACTATATAATCCTTGTGGTTCCTTCTACCTAAACTGTTTTATAATTCTATGATTCCCTCACCAACACCTCTTGCAGTTTTGACCTGCATATCATGTGGCTCTAGTTCATTAAATCCCTATAATTTACTGCCTTAACTCACAATGGGTATTCTTGTAAGCCTATTTCTGAATAAGTGATGAAAGAGTGAGGGTAAAAGGGAAAATATATATCCTTGTTTCTCTTTCATTTTCAGATCTTCCATAAATGTTAAGAAGGGGGCACAATCATAAAAGCCATAATGCATTAATAATTTGCTTTCATAGATCTGTGCATGAAGAGATAATGACAAGGGCTTTTTATAAGCTAATGTGTATCTTACTGAGATAATATTTGTGAAGTACTTAAAATGCATTCTAGATACTGACTCTTATCCTGTCTCTTCTGCAAACAGCTGAACGAATGAATTTACATCTCATGGATACTCTGTTGTAGATCTTGCCCACTGTAGAGGGGAATCCTTAAGAAAAAAATTAAGGAGACTGAAGCATTGATAAAGTCTATATGTTGGATTTTCAACTTGTGAAAATGGCTAGCTATTAGGAAATGTTCATGGAAAATGTTTGGAAATCTGATTTTTGACTGATTAGTTATTCAACGTCAACTCAGTGCTGAGTCTTAGCAACCAAATAGATAGACTTTCTCCAATATGTCCATAGCCTGAACCTTCAGGTCTTCCAATAGCACACCAATAAAAATGTGTGTGTGTGTGTGTGCATGTGTGTATGTGATATTTATAATCATTTATAACCTTTTTTGCATATGTGTGTATGAACACATGCAAAAAAGATTATAAATGATTATAAAAATCAATATAACTAAGAAACGGAGCCCTCAAGGCTTTATGAAATCAGATCTTCAAGGTCTGATAAAAGAATGATAGAGTTGGAGCCATTTTAATCTCTGATGGGAACTATATTATAGCGAGCAGGGGCTACAGCTGAGAAGACTTATGGAGAGGAACTGACTCTTGCTTAATTGTATCAAAATCAAATGGTTTTATCCTTTGTTTTTCCTAGGACCAGGGATTTCCACTTTTGCACTCAGATGGGGTCATTCTCCCCAGCAGGAATTGTGGTACTGTGAGGGTCCTCTTGAAATCATAGCTCCTGATCAAATACCAGGTATCTTGGATGATTCTGATCTTTACACACATCATGATATCTGAATTCCAAGGCCTTCATGGCTGCTCTGTTAAGTGCTAGTCTGTGATCTATTTCTTGACTGCTTGTACTTTACTATTGATGATTGTTCCTAAAAGGTAGAAGTTACCCACTACTTCAGAATCTTCTTTGTCACTCTTTAGGCATTCAGGGATTTTTACTTTAACCACATAGGACCAGTTTTCATGCAGCTATTTTACTTCTATTGCTTTATCCATGAAAACATAAAACTGTGAACTGGCAAACCATTTGCTGCTGAAATCAAGCGGAAAATGATAATAAAATGGGTGCCAATTACAATGTCTTTAAGTTCCCAGTTGGGAATGGGGGTGTGCTGAATTTCTCAATTGAGTAAAGGAGCATGGTCATTAATCATGAAATTTACTTATAATATTTTGCTGTTATCACATTATCCAAGGGAGCTATAAGAAACGATTGCAATTTCTATAATATTGTGAAAAAAATTAAAAGAAGAGGACATGACATAGCAATCTGATTTACTGCTGATTGCACATAAGGGGATTTGGAACTAGTACCTCAGACCTGCAAACCTGTGCCTCAGTAGACCTATAAAAAGAAAGATGCGATTCAGATACTTTGAGACAGGCAATAGAAAATTAGTCTTACTGATAAATTAAAAAGAGAGATTTAGGAAAAGTGGGATGCTGTCTATAATTTAGCATCCTGGAACTCATGTAGAACCTTCAGTAGACAGAACTTCCTCATAAATTAGACAACTCTTGAACATATGTTCTGTGCATGGTACTCCCCTGTGCACCCCTCCCCCCATTTTTAGTAGTTCCAACAGTTCCAAGAGCTTTAATATGTAGGGACCAAACACTAATGTCTTTAGCATCCAGTATAGATAAAGAAACATTAGTCTTCACAGTAATATTTTAAATTAAAAAGTCATTTTTGGATAATGAACCTTTATTCTAAATGTTCATTTCTATTGAAATTTCTAAGAGTTTTGTAAAGAAGCTGTGGATGTTAAACTTCTGAAGATCTGGGCATAGAAGAAAATAGAAAACTAGTGCTTACTTTCTAACATGAAAAATGAACATGAACATTTGCCTAGGATTCAGTGGGGCCATGTTTTCTTGCTTTTGACCAGTAATCTGGGATAGAGAAACACACACTTTTCAGGTAGATAAATCATTAATTAAAGGAAGAATAAATAATAGCAATATTGCAAAGTCATTAGCATATCATTAGCCCATGAAAAATTCTATTACTAGTTGGACAAATTATCTATCAGCTACTTATGGAAGACTTGAAAGAACAGGTTATGGATAGATAAAGGAAATCTATCTATGTTGTGACTAGCAGTCAAAAACAACTTGATGGCACATGATCAATCAGCTTACTTTGGAGAATTCCCACAGACTCAAACTTCAGAAAATTTGCAATGAGCTTCAGTGGTGCAGTGGTTATAGTGCAGTACTACAAGCTACTCCTACTGCAATTTGGTAGATCGAACCCCACCAGGCTCAAGGTTGACTCAGCC
>AZIM01004765.1:11045-30352 GCA_000516915.1 Ophiophagus hannah | reverse complement strand
GGGAGCGTACTGGGCGATCGGATCTTGAGGCCGGAAGGAGACGTTCCTGTAAATACCGTGATTATATACATTGGATTTAGGCAAAATGGTCAGATACAAAGAAATATTAGATAATCAGGGAAAATTAAAAACAAATCAGGAATTAAAAGAGCAAGGTATAATCATAGACTGGTGGCCATATCTCCAGCTGCAAACCAGATATAAAAAAGACGTAGAAGAATTCGGAATTCATACTGAGCTACAACAATTAGATAAAATTTTAGTAGGCCCCAAGGAGAAATTCATAACAAGAATGTATATTTATTTATTAAAAGTTGCTTTGGAAGAGGAGGTAGTAAAAGGTTGCATGATAGCAGGGGCAAAAAATATTGGACATAATATAGATTTAGCGGATTGGGAAAAAATTTGGAATAAAAATTATACATTAACAAGATCGGCAGCTTATAAAGAAAATACATATAAGAAGTTTTCCGTTGGCATCTGACACCAATGAGCTTGGCTAAAATGTACCCTAATATGAATCTGAAATGCTGGAAATGCAAACAGAACCAAGATACCTTCTACCATATGTGGTGGTTATGCCCGGAGACCCCAAAGTACTGGATTAAAATATGGAGTTGGACACAAGAAATAGTGGAAGATCAGATAGAGTTTAAACCAGAATTGTTCTTGTTGGGAATAATTAAAGGGAAATATAGGAAAAAGATTAAATATATTCTACTACATATATTGATAGCAACAAGGATAGCATTTGCACAACGTTGGAAACAAAATAACATGCCCTCAGAGGAATTAGTAACTCAAAAAAATTTAGATCGTGCTGAAATGGATAAACTTGCATTAACATTAAAGGATAAAGAAGAGTCGGAGTATTACGAAGTTTGGGACAATTGGTATAAATGGTTGAACAATAGAAATAAGGATAATGGAGATAAGAAAATTATAGATAAATGTATATGAATGTATATAAGTGTACATATTTATATGAGATTGGTATATGTAATAATGATGTCACTGTACCATTAATATTAATATTAAGATTTGTAAAATGTGAAAAAGAACAATAAAAAATAAATAAATAAAAAGATAGTAACATCAAACCTCAACTTTTTACTTTTACAAAGTAGTATAAACTAGCCATTTCTATATCAACAAATCTATCTAACCCAAAATCAAAGTTTCAATTTTTTTCATCTCAAGTGCAAAGTCCAGAAGCAGTTTTCAAGCAGAAATAAAAGTACTTTTTTTTCTTTTATGATGAAAACATGAAAACAAAAAATACACAGATAAAACAAAGCAATGCATTTTCAAGGAAAAGCAGTGACCCATATTCAGTGTTTGTTAAGGTATTTTCTCTGAAACGTTTGGAGGAGTTTAGGTGCATGGGCATGTTTAGTATTCACCCATTCGGACTGTGAACGAGGAAGTGTTTCCACACAACTATGTATGTTTCCTTGAATCTAAAATTTCTTTAATTTCAAAATGCTGCTCTTTCAAGTAAATTGGGCACAGGTGGAGTGTCTGGTGTGGGGCAAAGTGGTGACACAGTTTCAGGTTTCAATAAACTGCAGTGAAACAGGGTGAATATGCCTAAGATTCTTAGGCAATTCCAGTTCTACAGTGGGTTAATTACTTTAACAATGGGGAATGGACCGACGTATTTGGGACCCAGTGTGGTTTGTAAGTATTTTGTGGAGAGGTAAACTTTATCACCCACTTTTAAATCTTTGGGGTTTACACATTTTTTTAACGGCTTGTTTCTTACATGCCTGATGTGCATCCTCCAGTGCCTTATGAGCTACTGGCCAAGTGTTCTGGAGTTGTGCTATCCACTGCTAAGGTATTTGAGGTTTTTCTTGAGGCAGCTCTGGCATAGCTCCAAAATCCTGACCAGAGGCCACCTTAAATGGGGTGAACCTGGTGCTACTATACACAGAATTATAGTATGCCACCTCTGCAAATGGTAAAAGGTCAGCCCAATTATCTTGCTGGTAATTAATATAGCACCTGAGGTATTGTTACAGAACTGAACTGGTTCTCTCGCCTGCTCTGTTAGTTTGGGGGTGACAAAGCCCTGGGAGGGGATTGCAATGGACTTTATTGTTGAACTCCCAGAGAGTGGCGGAAATACCTTAATTTGGACTGTCATCAACTTGTTTTCTAAACAAGCCCACTTCACCGCTTCCAATGGACTGCTGTTAGCCAAAATAACTGGCAAAATTGTTCCTAAAGCATATATACTGGCTTCATGGAGTGCTGCAAAGGAAAATATCAGACTGAGATGTTCAATTTACTGCTAGGTTTTGGAGAGAATTCTTGAGCGCCATTGGATCATCCCAAGGACGTAGCTCGGCTTTTCATCTGGCTGCGAACGGAGCTACGGAACAAACAAACGCTGTGGAGAAACAATACATTAGGTGTTATGTAAATTACCAGCAAGAGAACTGGGCAGACTTGTTGCCATTTGCTGAAGTAGCTTATTATAAGGTGCTGCACAGTAGTACAGGATTAACTCTTTTCCAAATTACCAGTGGCATGGAATTTGTTCCCATACCAGAGTTACCTAAGGAACCACCAACATCCATCTCCCTCACAGAATGGATGGACTCTTTAAAAAGAGGATGGGAAAATATAAAGAAAGCGCTAGCCAAAGCTGCTGAGGAATATAAAAAATAGGCTGATAGGCACAGATCTCTCCAACCTTTTCCATTTCCATTTTCTTTTCTAGAACATGATTCTTTACCAAGGGGAGGAACCCGTCTCAGAGTTTATTGGATTTGAGTTTGTTAGTTGGAACGCTGAACTAGTAAAGTATTGCTCTTATTCTTTGGGTGAGGATCACCTTTTGACAGATGCAGATTCTATGTACATTGCTGTACATAAATCCTTTTCCAAGCAATCCAGCAGAGTAGGCTGGTGTTTTTATTTTGTTATCAACTGGATTTAATTGTACATCTGTGCAATATTTTCCTAATGTTTTTCTGAACCTTATAGAAGTACTTTCTTAGTGTATCTAAGATTGTAAAGAATACACTTAAGACAAATGCTAGTCTGAATTTTTAGACTTGCAGGTATTTATCCATTAATGTTGTATCTTATTAAACTTAACAATAGTAGGTTTGAATGCATAACAGTCACCCATCTCACTCAAGTCAGTAAAGAAAGACCCCTGGATCATTCTTTTGACCAAGAGTATACTTTACTGAAGCAAAAATGGTTACAGAAGTAGCAGAGTGGAATCTGCTGAATTGGTGCACAAACAATATACTTAATTTTCCTTTTTCCCCAGGACTTTCCCCTGTTATCAGTCTTCAACCAATTGAAGTGTTTCAGGTTGTTTGGGTAACTGACCCTCTTGTGCACCTGCTTTGTCTCCACATTCTTTTAGGTGACCTTGTGCTGGATTGATGTGTGTCCCTCGTTGAGCCAGCACTACTTGGCTTCCAGACCTCCATCCCTTGTCCTCCCACATTCCATTCTCCTCGCTTTCCCCATTGCAGTAGATGAATGAAAAAAAAAAGAGGTTTGTGTCCTTTAGAACTTATGCAGACTATATAGCAAATCATCACTGTTATGCCTTATGTTACGACAAAAAGACATATATAGAGTATATTTACATTCATGCAACATAAATTCCTTACTACGCTATATGTGTTCTGACCCAAGCCTCGTTCAAATCAAATAAACACAAAGTATATACAAAAGCAAACCTTTTTAATGCATCTCTGTGAATTCTGTTCACAGCAAAGAGTCACTAAAACTAATTGTCCCAGATAAGAGCAAGCCCTTTCAAGGTTACAAAAGGCTGGCAACAATACAAGATTAATTGCAGGGAAATATTCTAAACCAAAAGTCTCCAAACACAAACCAGAACAGACAGGACTTCCACGAGAACTTGGAGTTGAAAGAACTGCTTTGCTTCCTGCAAAGAACCCAACCGCTTATGGGAGGGGCCATCACCTTGCAGCCTTACTCCCGAGTCGCCCTTGCTGCTTCAGCTGCTCTTTCCTTCGAGCAGCCCTGCATGCATGCGCACTGGGCACAGGCTCCCCGGGGTCCTCTTCGTCACTGCTGCCAGACTCCACAACCTCTGAAGGCAGCACCCCACTCTCCGATAGCCCTAGCCCCATCCCTGCATCACCTCATCTGAGTCCTCGCTCTCAGAGACTGTTGCCATCTTCACCTGCTGCCAGCGAACCACAACAATATGTCCCAAAGTCTGGGTATCTTAGGGACCATCTTTTCCCAGTAGTTTCTACCAGATATTCCCAGACAACAAGACACTAGAAAGTTGCTAAAATTCCTATCCTGTTGGGAAATATGACAAGAAGAGGCCCTGACTATAGGCATTGTTCATAGAGGCTCTCCTTTGAAGAAGCAAAAATTCCTCCCATCCTTACAGCTTTCTAGAAATGGGTAGAAATCTGGCTATTTCCAGAAGAATTTCAAGTATTAGCACATAGAATAATAAAGACACACACACACCCAGAGACAGACACCCAGAGGAAATATAATATACAGTATATATAGATATGAGTGGCATGGAGATGAGGCAACATAATCAGGAGTCTGTGAGTTTGATATTTTTCTCTCTGGGAGCAATGAGTTATTGTCTGTGTGAACACCACAGGGATGTCAGGAAAGAGCATCTAGTTCTTAACCATTCAGCTCCATTCTGTTGCCCCATTTCCACCCTGATGGAAAGGATTACAGGCATTAATATATATATAAGCATAATTTTCAAAAACAACCTCCCCATATGCCTGAAGAGAAAAAATTCAATCAGTGTGTGTTATCTGGTCTAATATATCCCAGTAAAATATGGACACTAACCTCACAATTGATACAAAAGCTACGAGTGGCACAAAGAGCCATAGAAAGATACATGCTTGGCATTACAAGACAAGATGGAAAGACTTGCACATGGATTAGATATCAAGCGTACGAATATCAAGAGAATAAAAGTATTGAAATGGAAATGGGCTGGTCACATAGCAAGAAGAACTGATGACTGGTGGACCAAGGCAGTCATAGAATGAATCAAAAGCATCCATGTAACCAGCAATGCCATACTGAATAAATTTTAATTAATGTAATTGATTAGATTTGGATTTAGTATTTTAATTCATTATTTTAATAATTTTACATTGTTTTATATGTATGTCTTAAAATTGACTACAGTGTGTTTGATTTCATGTGTCAGGAGGTTTATTAATCTTTCTCAGTTTGTTTTCCTCACTACAGAATCTATTTATTTTATTTTATTTATTTGATTTGTCAATCATATCTAGAATCTAGTGATTCTGTAAGGTTGCTTTGCCAAAGTTTATTTTTATTTTGGCATCATGAATCAATGAAAAATAAAAAGTACATTGATATGGGAATGGTTGTAAATCATTGTGGTATGAAATCCATGTATTCAGTTTTATGATTAAGCATTCCAAATAAATTAATTAACAACAAAAATAAAGGGCAAGATTTCATATACTTTCTGTTCAATGTTATTTAAGCTGGGGAAAGCGTGCAAAAGAATATAAAAAAAGATCAAACTATTCATTTAAAAAGTTTGCATTTATCCAAAATACCAGTTACATCAAAATGGGAAACATTAAAAATCCAGTCCAAACCATATTCTTTTTCCCCCTTATGTAAATAGTTCTGTCATTTGAGAGCAATCTTTATTTCAGTTAAACACTAAAAGCAGGAGTCTGGATATTATTCTGATGAGTAGTACTGTAATAGTGCTGGAAAGATAGTGGGAGGAGAGAGAGGCCGACTGCAGGGCAAATGCTATTTATATCAATCCTAGTTCTGTACTTTTTGGCAACACTGCTGGTAGCAATGTTCATAAAGGATGATCCTCAGAGAAAGAAATTCCTGTTGTGGAAAAAGTGCCTTAATTGGAAGCATTACCAAATGTTGAAGATCCCATAGAATGGGTGGCATGAATGTTACTGTATGATTGGAAAATTAATAGAATTAAGCTTGGTCTTCCTGTTTCTAATGCACATGTGTGTGCAAAGACCAGGTGGCCAGCACACACATGCACATCAGTGAGCTGCTCTTCTGGTTTCTGGTGCTCCCACGCACACGAAGACCAGCATGCACATGGCAGAACCTAGAAGAGCAATGGGCAACGGCTGGTGTGCTTGGAGAGATGGCTCTGTGTGCCATTTCCGGCATGCGTACCATAGGTTCACCGTCATGGGTACAATGCTTGTATTCCACAATGAGTCTCCAAGCAAGGTTGGATTACCTTTAGCTGAAGTTATATTAATTTAGCAGACACAGCACTAAGCAGAAGATTCAATTAGATGATCTCTAAAGTCACTTCCAATTCTATAATTTTGAAATATTTTTAAAACTGTACACTTAATTGCTGTTACTTTCATGTTGATTAATCTTTTTTGAATATATAATCCAGCTCCTTAATGAGCACAGATCTCTTCTTGAAATTACTGAATTATCTGAAGATGGAAAGTGGTAGCCACAAAATTTTGTACAGTTTGCCTTAATTGTATTTGAAGTTTAGTAATGTTTGAGTGTATTGTTGTAAACAGCAGTGTTGGCTAGGTATTATGAGAGTTATAAAAAGTGGTCTGCTGGATCCATCTTATACCAGCTTGCAATAACTGACTGAACCAGTTTGTGAAAAGTGTTTATGTGTGATGTCTCCTGTGGATGATGGCTCATCCATCTCTTCCTCAGGGGCCTTGTGGGACAATTAGAGTATTCCTGGCACATCAGGTATTGCTGATCCTGAACCGCCAGCAGAACATGCTTCGGCTGAGGAGAGCTCTCAGGCCAATGAGGAAGAGGGGGAGGAGCTGCTGGCAGAGATCTGCCAGAATGATGGGGAAAAGACCCCCACCCCTCTTAATGGGCTCCACCGGGAGGGGCTATTTAGCATGGCAGGCAGAGGGAGACATTGCTAGAAGCAATATGTGTGGGTCATGGCCAGATGGTTGTTTGTGTTTCCGGGACTCTGCAGCTCATGGATGTAATTCAGTTGCAGAGAGTGTTTATGTTTGTGTTTGGAGCAGCCAGTTATCTGTCAGGTGGCTAATTGGCCATTGCCTGGAAGGTTAGTCTAGAGCTTGTTCATGGCTGGCTTCGCTGAAAACGACCCCCTGCATTCCTGGTTTGAACAATTCCTGTGACTTCTCCTTGCAAGCCCTGAAACTGGACCACCAGATTTGTTTACAAACCTCAGTGGAGGCCCTGGACCTCAGAGGGGATTTGGGCTGTTTATTTTTAGAACCTATCCAGGCAAAATCTTTATTTCTAAGACTGTTTATGGTTTGCCTGTAAGTTTGTTTTGCTTTTGGTTATCTAATTGGTCGTGAGTCAATTACTGTGCTAAGTTTGCAGCTGGGGGTTAACTGAAAACCTGAAATATAACCGTTGGGGGAACAGACTAAATAAAGCTCCCTACACCTACCCTGACATGTGGGTGAGTGGGGGCAGCACATTATGCAATACATACTTATACACTTGTCAGAGAATTAGTTGTAAATGAAAGATGCCTTTTTGTGTAGATATATCCATATCAGTATATCTGTATCTGTATCTATGTTGTCTACATGATTGTTTTGTCCCTTATACTAATTTTCTAAAAACAAACAACACACACAAAAATACATGGAAGTAATTAGTCACTATCATTCCAGATGCACACATTTTACTAAAAGCCAGAAGCTTCATTAGATGTGTGGAGTGGCTAAACTGAGGTAAGATTCAATTGGGATGAGGAGGGAGGAAAGAGTGGATGAGACAGGGTGGTGTAGGCTATAGGTAAAACAGATTGCAGGTGCCTGATTAATTAATAGTTGTCATGTGTCATGTCTGTGCCGGCTTTCTGAGGTAGCCTGAAAGCTTTTTGAGAGAGGAGTTCAGCAATCTCTTATTTAAACATGCCAGTGAAGTTTCTCGTTTTCCAAAATGCTGCTGTCAGGGTTCCAACCGATGCCCTAATTAAATCATGAGCCTCAAGTCAAGCTTCAAAAAAATCCAGTTATTTATTAGGAGCTTCATGCTGGCACGTTCCAAGTGAAGCCAACTCTGACCCTATGTAATTTACGGTCCAGCTCTGACCCTGTTTTCCCCCTCCCCCCAAGGTGTGTCATCAGTCATATTCTCCAATGAAGTCATATTCTCCAGTGAAGCAATTTCGTGGGTTGTAGAGATCACTCTGTAGAGCCACTGTGTGGAGACCAGAGACAGCCTTGACAGGCTGGAATGTGCTTTTGTTTTGAATGATGTGCTTCCTCACCACAGCTGCAAGTTCATTTTCCCATCCCCCTTGCCTATGGCAACTCAAGAGCAGGCCAGGGATGCTTTCAAGTTGACATTCGGCTCCCTTCACTTCCTGAAGGTGACCTGTGCAAAGCAAAAACAATTTGAGTACAGTTATAGATTTTAGGGTTGTGATTCCCCCCCCCCCCCCGGTCTTTNTGGGTTGTCTGCATGGAATTTAGCTATGAGGCGTTCACAATTGGATGTTCCTACTCTTTACCCAAGATGCCTCTGATAGCGAGTTGACAGCTGTAATGGAATGTCCTGGGAGGTTGCTCTAGTATTAATTTATCCTTGTTTTTAGTCCTGAAGATAACTTTGTCCATTAATCATTTTGTGCCAAGTTTGGTTTGTTTCAATTCAGAGAGGCATTATGCTGGCAGGTAATAGGTTATATCACATTAGAGTATTGTTTCTTTACATTGGCAACTTTAAAATATCTGGACTTCAACTTCCAAAATTTTGTGGGTTGAATCGAGACATCTTATAGTTGCTATAAGTTGAGAAACAGTTGTATTAGAGGAAAAGCATGTGAAGGCACTTGACTGTATGTAATTAGTGCAGTTTATGATGGCACAGATGGTTGTTTTTCCACATTCTTTGAATTGAAAAAAACAGGATAATATTTTATTCAGAAAACAAATGTGGAATTGTGGGAAGTGACCCCCTCCTGGAGAATGAAATATTTTGGGGAATATTAAAAGAGGCAAAATATTCCCCCAAGGGAGAAATGGGAAAAATCTTAACAAAGGCAGAAAGCAGCCCAGTCTTCCTGCCATAGGAAAACAGCTTCAAACTAAGAAGCTTGAAGAGGCTGGCCTTTAGGAATGCAGATTTTGTATCCATTCAGAAAATCTATTCATAATCAAAACATCTTCAGCCACAATTCCCACAGACGGCTGGAGCTGATGGGATTAAGAATTTACATTCCCCCCACCCAAATTCTAAGGAAAGAATATGACTTTTAGGACATAATAGGATTTACCCACAACCACTAGAATAGCAAAAGACACAAGGCTCATTGCACAATCCCCTGGAGCATCTCAATCACAAAACCCCAGAACCCTATAAAAATCCATCCACTCACCCAGCCAATTGGTCAGCCACCCCAAAAACATGCTGCTTTTACTAAAGTTTCAGGCATCCAAATAAACAGAGATCTTCTTTCCCTGCAGCCTGCCTCCATTTTATTTTCAGCATTTTTCTCCCAGCTTGGAACCAGTCCAGATTTTTTTCCCAACAATTTGGTGACCCATATGGGACTCCAAACTAACCTGACCAATAGACTTGACCCAGGTAAGCCTCCACCTGGTAGTAGACCGCTTGTGTCTGTGGGTGGATTTCCTGGACTTTGCCAATTTGGAGCAAGGGTAGTCAAAGGAGTTTGAGTCTTGAGCTCAGTGACTGCTTGGAAAGAAGGTGAGTACCTCTACATTTTAACTTTTAAAGCCCAGGGAAACAAGAGAGATGTATGTGTAAGGTCCTACCTCGCCAGTCTTCTCAAGAAAGCAGAAGTCTTAAAATAAAAGCCATTTCAAAAGGAAATTTTTATTGGAAGATTCTGATAGCAAGAGATATAGGCAGTAAATAACTTTTCCTGCTTGAAATGTTAGATTAAACCATTGCAGACAGAGCCCCGCCCAAAGTCCATACATCATCGAGCCAATCCCAGTGTGTGAAGATGTTATAGGAAACTCAGGCCGAGAAGGCAACACTGCTGTTCTCCTCCAGAGATGAGATCAGGCAGCTGGCCCGAGGCACAATCCTTTCCCCCTCCCAACGTCCCAAAACTTACAGCAAGCAGAGCAAGGAATAGAAACAGAAACCCATACAGAAATTCCCCCAAGCCTTCCCCTCCCACTAGAATAACAGCATCCCTATAAGAATCTATGGAACCTGACATGCTGCCCCCCTAGGAAAATAGGAAGTCCACTTGATAGAAATAGGGAAGGGGAGACAACAAAATATACAATAAGTGAGGCTTGTCCGGATACAATTGATGAAACAAATGTATCAATCTAGGAGCATTTACAAGCTTCTTGTGAACCCATTTGTTTTGTGAGGAAGGGAGGTGTTCCATGACACCAGGTACTGGGTGGCCCCATGGAATTTCTGAGAGTCCAGAATCTCCTTTCAAAATGTTGTTCACCTGCAACCAGAATGGGTGGTGGAGAAGCAGGCCGGAGGTCAGAGGTGATTTCTGGCTTCAGCAAACTACAATGAAAAACAGGGTGGACTTGCGGCAATGACTTAGGAAGTTGCAGTTCCACTGTGACCGGGTTAAGAATGCAAACGATGGGAAAAGGGTCCTAACTTTTTGGACAGTTGCAAGGATTTCAGAAACCTGGTGGAGAGGTAAACTCTGTCACCCACCTTGTAAGGTTTAGGTTCCATTCTTTTGTCTGCTTGAGCCTTATAGGCAGCTCTGACTTCATCCAGAGCCTTGCGGACAACTGGCCAGGTGGTTTGCAGCTGATTTATTCCCTTTTTAAAGAGGGATTTTCTGGTTTATGTGAGAGCAATTCTGGCATGGTGTTAAATTCTTGCCCTGTGGCTACTCTGAAAGGCCTGATTCCTGTGCTAGTGTGTACAGTGCTGTTGTAAGCAACTTCTGCAAAAGGCAGTAGTTCAGTCCAGTTGTTCTGTTGGTAATTAATAAAACAATGTAGGTATTGCTCCAGAACTGAAGTAGTTCATTCCATTGTCCCATTTGTTAGTGGATGATAACTAGAACTAAGCCCCTGTTTGGTTCCTAGGCAGTCCAAGAAGGCTTTCCAGAACTTGGAGGTAAATTGGACCCCTCTATCTGAAATAATGCATTGAGGGGCACCATGCAAGCAATATATGTGCAGTAAAAATAGCTTAGCTAGGGCTTTTGCCATAGGATTCTTTTGGCATGGCATGAAATGGACCCGCTTCTAAAAGAGATCTGTGACAACCCAGATTACTGTGTTTCCAGAACTCTCTGGCAATTCTACAATAAAATCCATGGAGACCTCTCTCCAGTTGCTGAAGGGTCTGCCACCAGCTGTAGTAGACCGGGGATCTTACCTTGCCTGTGCTTAGCTGCAGTTCAAATAGGACAGCTTGCTATATAGTTTTCCACATCTTTCTTCAACAAAGGCCCCCAGAGTTTCCAGTTTGGTAAATGTAAAGTTTTCACAAAACCTAAATGACCAGCTAGTCTAGAGTCATGACAGGCTTCCATGGTTTCAATCTTTCCTTAGCTGGGACATATAGTTTGTCTCCCCCTCCCCCCAAGCTAAACCATCCTTTATTGTGCAGGTATGTTTGTCAGCACAAAACCACTCATCTGTTTCCAGTGCCTTTTTGAACCCCATGATGGTGGTGTTGTCTAAGGTGGAAGGGTCCTTCTTTGCCTGGGAGCATGTGACAATTTTGGCGGCTAGCTGGGAAGCTGGGAGCATAGGTTTAACAACTTCTGCTTTAGCACTATTGTGCTGATGGCATCTGCCAGGAAGTTTCCCCCCTCTCAAAGTAAAATTAAAACATTGGAAATACTGTGCCCACCAGACCTGTTTTAGGGACATATTCCTTGGGGTTTTGAGAGCTTCTAAATTTTTGTGGTCGGTCCACACTGGAAGGGTATTTTACTTCCCTCCAGGAAATGTCTCCAAGTCAGGAGTAGCCACTTGACTGCGAAATCCTCTTTCTCCCATATCGCCCACCTTTGTTCAGTCTCAGTTGATTTTTTAGAGGTATACGTGCATGGTTGCAGTTTGCCTTCTTCATTTTCATGGAGTAGAACCACTCTGATTGCCACATCACTGGCATCAACTTGAATTACAAATGGTTTCTCAGGACCTGGGTATTTTAACAATGGTTCGGCTGAAAAAAGTCTCTTCAGTTTTTTGAATGCTGCTTGGCATTCTATAGACCATTTTAGTGGCTGGCTGGCTTTTGGCTTTTCTATCCCTTTGGTTTTCAATAACTTAGTAATTGGAAGTACTATCTGGATAAAGAGGAGATGAATTGCCAATAGAAATTATCAAAACCCAGGAAACTGCAATTGCTTGTGAGTGTGAGGGGTTTCCTACTCCAGCATCGCCCTGGCTTTTGCAGGATCCATTTCTACTCCTGGTGGGAGATTTGGTATCCCAAGTAATCTATTTTGTCTTGGTGGAATTCACGCTTGAAAAGTTTGGCAAACAACTTAGCTGCCCTTAGATTTTTCAGGACCTCCCACACTAACTTAACATGTTCAGCCTTAGTTTCAGTGTAAATCAATATGTCATCAAGATAAACCAAAACCTCTTTGTACAAGTGCTCATACAACACTTCTTTAATCAGCTACATGAAAATGGTAGGAGTGCCTTGGAGTCTGAAAGGCAAAACTTTGAACTGAAAACACCTCAATGGGCAGTTAAACACTATTTTCCACCCACCTTCTCTCAAATTCAGATCTTGTAATAAGCCTCCCTTAAATCTAATTTGGAAAAATCCCTCCCCTTTGCCATATGGGCTAGCATGTCCTTCATCAGAGATAGGGGGTACAGGTTCCCTTGCAAATCACGTTCAAATTTCTATAGTCTATACATAGATGTAATGAGCCATCCTTTTTCTCCCAGAATAGTAGCAGGGTGGCCACCTTGGGCATAGCAGGTTCAATGAAATTGTGCTCGACTGTGTAGCTCTTCAAAGCAGTGTCCCTGGTAATGACCTCCCTGCGGCTTGCTTCTCTTCTTTTCAGGCAGGGATCTTTGTGTGACAGTCAGCTGTGTGATGGCCTTCTTTTTCGCAGTTGAAGCAGGCTGTCAAGGTTCCAAGTAATATGTCCCATTCAATAAGAACTCTGAGGCAGGCATATTCCTCAAAGAACATTTTATTGGAACATACCAAATTGGCATTTTCTTGGTGGAAAACCAGCTCTGGGATCCCACCAGTTTTACACCCAGTTAAAATTAAAACTTTGTCACTTTCCCCAGAGTCACCCATTACATTGTCCAATCAGCATGTAGTCAAATTTTTAGGTGACCTCAGTCTTCTCCTTTCAAGCACCTGCACCAACGTCCTTGATTCCCAGGGGAAAGAATTTTATTTTGGTTACAACATCCCAGCTATCTGTACCCCACCCCCTCTCTGGCTCCTTCAGTCCAGGTTATGTCAGCCCTGAAGCTGTGAGAAGAAACTCCCTAGAGAGAAAGCACAAAAGATAATGGCCACAGTTTGTCCAACTTCAGGGTTGGCACAGGTTGTCAAGCACGGTATGGCAGAGCAAGGTTTGGCCATCTCCCTTCTCCATTCAGGTGGGGATCTCCTCGAGGTGCAACTCACATGATACTGGTTATGGGCGTGGTCTATTTCAGCTTCCTCAGCACATTCTAGTCATGCAGGCAGATTGGGGCTCCATGGGTTACACAGGCATTGTACAGGTTGTTGTTAAGCCATCCTTAAACCAGCTCAGCAGTGTCTTCTCTGGCCAATCCGTGCAGCAGCCAGGTCTTGGAATTCTTCAGTGTACTCGGCCACCAGCCCGTGCCCTTGCCTGAGGTGCCTGATGTGGTCTCTAGCCTTTTGGTTGGCTAGGGGGTCCTCAAATCTCTGTCTCAGGGCTGNAGGGCTGCCATGAAGTGGTTGAAGTTTTGGAGCTCTGGGGCATCTGCATTATAGAGGGTCACCATCCAGCATGCAACCACCCCTTATAGGGCCAGGGTGACAACCTTGAGTTTGGCTCCTTCTCTGGGGAGGTCCCTCCCATACTCCTGCATGTAGGTTAGTGTGTACGCAAGGAAAAATCCTAGTTGTTGGGGGTCTTTGTCAAACTTGATGCCTGGAGGTGCCTTTCAATCTTAGAGGGGGAAGCCTTCTGATGAGCCATGATGAGGGGGAAGCCTTCTGACAAGCCATGGGCCCTGTCCTGTGCCAGGGTCACTCTGGAGCAAATTATTTAGGGGTGACAGTGGACTCGCTAGTGGCTCCTGTGCCATCAGCAGACATCCCTAAGGTTGGGGACTCCCCCAATCTCCATAGCCTCATCTCATGCTTCATCCTTACCCACAGCACAAGCCGGGTGCTCTGGATCCACATGCCATGGATGCCTTCTCTGATGAGGTTCATGGCTTCCCTCAGGAGTTGGTTGGACCAGCCTGGTGCTTCCTCCACTTTGTCATCACTGGCTGGGGCGGCTGCAGCTGATGCTCTGCATTGTGATGGGCTCCAGGAGAAGGAGGAGGGGCCATCTCCCTCATTGTGAAGCATGATAAATTTAAGTGTCCTTCCTGAGGTGCTGCAAGAGCAGCGAGCAGCCATGGAAGCAGCGAGAGCAACAGCATCAGCTGCAGCTGGCCCAGTCAGTTTCTCAGGGTGGAGAGAAATTTGCGCATCTCCCCTTATTCCTCTCACCGCCTCCATGGCTGCTCGCTCATGCCTCACGCAGCACACTTAAATTTAGCATGTTTCACAATAGGGGAGATAGAGTCCCCTCCTCCTCCTCCTGGAGCCCATTACAACGTGGATCACCAGCTGCAGCCAGCCCATCCAGTGTCTCAGGGCAGAGAGAAAGTTGCGCATCTCCCCGGTGCGTGCAGCACCAACAAGGGCGGAAGAAGAGGCAAGTAGAGGGGCGCTTCGCTCCTGTTCTGGAATATAGAGTGAGTCTCCATCACCCTTCTCTTCTCAGGGCAGGGGAGGAGTGAGTGGGAGGGGAGGGCAAGGGGTGGGACCAGCCAGTAGTGGGTTCATCTGACAGGGAGCCACAGCAGGGGGATGAAAGAGCTTCATTTATCTGGGAATCTGAAATGACTCTTGATTGAAATCGCACCCAAAGAAGAAGACAGGACAACATCAGCAAAACAAAAAAACTCAACCCTCACCTGTTTTTGGAAATGGTTCAAGGGGGAACACACACACACACACGAGAGAAAGAGAGAGATGAGAGAGAAAGGGATGAGAGAGGGAGAAAGAGAGTTGAGAGAGAAAGAGAGATGAGAGAGAAATTAGAGAGGGAGAAATAAAAGAGAAAGACAGATGAGAAAGAAAGGGAGAAAGAGAAAGAGGGAGAAAGATGAGAGAAAGAGAGAGGGAGAGGGAGAAAGACAGAAAGACAGGGAGATGAGAGAATGGGAGGGAGAAAGATGAGAGAGAGAAAGTGATGAGAGGGAGAAAGAGGGAAAGATGAGAAAGGGAGAAAGATGAGCGAGAAAGAGAGGAGAGAGAAAGAGATGAGAGAAAGAGATGAGAGACAGAGAGAGGAGAGAAAAAGAGAAAAAGAGAGAGCTATAGAGAGACAGAAAGAGATACCTATTTCCCAAAGAAAAGAAAATACCACAAAACCTGGGTAGGCATGGCTGGTGGGGTGTCATGTGACTGGGTAGGAGTGAGTGACATCGAGTTGGCCATGCTCACCCAGGTTTTGCGGCTCCCAGTGTTTTCTGTGGGAAACGGGTCCAAATGGTTCTTTGAGTGTTTAAGGTTGCAGACCCCTGGATTAAACCATTGCAGATACAGTCCCTTCCAAATTCCAATACATCATTGAGCCAATCCCAGTGTGTGAAGATGTTATGGGAAACTCATGCCGAGAAGATGATAAACGCCGGTTTCCAAGGCAATGTTGCTGTTCTCCAGAGACGAGATAAGGCAGCTGGCACATTCCTTTCTCCCTCCCAAGGTCCCGAAAGTTACAGCAAAGCAAAGCAAGGAATAGAAACGGAAACCCATACAGAAATCCCCCCAAGCCTCCTCCCTCCCACTGGAATGACAGCGTCCCTATAGAAATCTATGGGACCTGACAATATGTATGCCTATGTATGTGAGTGAGAAAACCTTTCTTCCAATCACAGCTGGATCCTGCTGCCGCACCCAGATCCTAGCCACACCCAGATCTGTTCGCTCATCTCACAGGACCATGACTGACAGACCCTGGAAAGCAAAAGGGTTTCACTGGAGTACAGGACCTTCTGTAGGGAGAAGGGAAGTGGTGTGAAAGTAAAACGGAACAGTGAGTGAGAAAGTTAAACCTGGGCAACTGACTGAAATCTCTGAGCAAAATTCTACTCTTCTAGGAGGGACCCTCATACTCTGTGAAAAGGAAATCAGAGTCCTTCCAGACCTGTTTGTGGTCTGAAACTGGGACACAGGGCTAAAAGTCACCTTGCACAGGGCTAGTGCAACTTAAAAAGTCATATTGCCAAGTTAAGGCTGAAAGACTGCCTTACCAGAGGCAGAGGACTCCAGGAGAGTGTCATTCTGCAGATGCAGGAGAGTAACATTGTGTGTAATAGGAACAAGGGTCAAGACTGAAAATATGGGAAGCTCTGTTTCCAAGATCCTGCCGGTGTATCCTTTAGGGAGACTGCTAAAAGCCCAGGATCAAAAGAGGCTACCCCTCCAGGTGGGAATGAAAAAGAAGCATGCACACCAATTATGCAGGAGATGGACTTTACTCAGGGATGAAGCAGGAAAGCCAACTTGGTTAAATAAAGGTACTTAAAAGAAATGGAACTTATAATAACTTTGATCTTTCTCCCCTTCTAGATTTTTGCCTTTCCTAATTTAGATTAACTGAGATTTATGATTATAATTTATGAATTAGATTAACTGAGATTAAGAATGAATGGGGTGTTTAAACCTGAGAGTTGTTTTCCCTTTCTTTTCTTTCCCTTGTCTTTGTGTATGTATAAAGTCTTTGTGTGTCCTCAAGGTAAATGTAACTGTTAAATGTCTCTAATCCCTAGAGACAAGAATTTTAAATTCTGTTAGAAAAAAAATGTTAAAATAAACCATAAAAGGAAAACCCTAGTTTGCCAGGGTGAAGAAAACTGTGTTCCTTTTTTTCTTCCCTCTCTGTAACTTTAAAAACAGCCCAAAGTTTTCAGGAGGGAATATTTTAAGCTCATTTAGAGGAAAAGTTTTATTTGTGCATTTTCTGTATATGTTGTAAATGGATTTTATCTGTCTATCCTTTTCCTGAAACTTGAGATATGTCCATCCACAGGAGACAAGTTTGCTTGTGTAGGGAAATAACCTTGTTCTTATTAAGGTACTTTTCTTATCCTATCAGTAATCAGTAAAACTACTATGGAACTAATCCTATAACCATTTTCCAATTTTTAAAATAATGTGGTCTATTTTAAAACAAATGTTAAAGATAGATTCTCCATGCCACTTACAAATTGTACACACTAAAATACTAGGCTTATAAAATTATTTGGAACTTTCAGCATTTTCAAGCTGCCCAGCATCCTCAAGTTGCTAGTCCTTAAGTCCTCTTTAATATGTGTTTTACAAAGTGATGTTGCATTTGTTCAGTTTCAGATGTGACATCCTTCGTCTTTTCTTGCTCTCTTTCCTCACCAGACATCTTTGCCTTATTACCAGAATCCAGCTCCTCTTTTTTCTCATCTGTGGTGTCCTCATTTTGTTGTGACTGGTTTATCTGTTTCTTTAACTACTGCAATATTAATGACTTTTAAAACCCAACTGCAAACTATCCAACCTGACTCCATCTTTCCATGTCTTACCCTCTGTTCTCTATTCCTATGTCAGACCAATAATGCCTCCTCTGGGAGGGTCACCCACAAAGGGGGGAGATAGTCTTGTTCTCATATCTTTCAGCCCTGCACACATGACTCTGCAACCTTAAGAAACAGAGCACACTGACCCAGATGCTCCATAGGAGACTCTCCATTCATTTGAGCCAGGGAATTGGGTTTGGATCCGGTCATCTACTAGAATGGGTGTTGGCAACCTGTGGCTCCAGAGCTGCATGTGGCTCTTTGGGCCTTCTGCTGCGGCTCCCTGTCCCATCACTGGCTGGCCTCACCCTCCCCTCTCTTGCCTGGCCTGAGAAGGTAAGGGCAATGGAGGGGGATGGAGAAGAAGCTGGTGCTGATTCTCTGGCGCCTCACTTTTGCTGGAGCTTTTTCCGGCACTTGTTGATGCTGGGAGTGCCTCGGTCACTTGGGGAGATGCGCAACCTGCTCTCCACCCCAAGACACTGGCCCGACCTGGCAGTGACCAACACTGGCCTTGCTAACACGAGGGCTGGCGGGGTGAGAATGGGATCTGGGAGGAGGGGACAGCAAAAAGGGGGACAGCCCGATAGCACCCAGCCATGACTTTAAGAAGCTCAGGGCAGCAGGAAAAGAGGGCTGGCCCCACTGAACCTCACCCACCCACCCTGGGGGTCAGGTTTGGAGAAAGCTGGAGCGCACTCACCAAAGATGCTTGCCCATCAGCCGGTCTCCCCCTCTCTATATATCCCTCTCTCTCTCCCTCTCTCTCTCTCTCTCTTCCCCCCCTCTCTCTGTCTTTGTGTGTGTGTGTGTGTGTGTGTGTGTCTCGTGCACACACTCTCTATGTCTCTCTGTCTCTTCTCTCTCTCTCTTGGAAAGCCAAGGCCAAGCTGGCAAGCTCTCCTTGTGGCTCTTCGCTACTCTTTTTTTTTTTGGAAATCTAGGCTGGCTGAGGAACAAGCAAGAACCATGGTAGAGGCTTCCCTCCTCCAAAGATACAAATATAGATTATGCCAAACCTGGCTGAAAAACAGTAATTGTGAGAGGGACCTTGGAGTGGATGATTACTTAAACATGAGCCAGCAGTATGCAGCAGCGGCCAAAAAAGTTAATACAATCCTTGGTTGTATAAACAGGTATAGAATCAAAATCACGTGAACTACTTTATAAATCCTTAGCAAGACCACACCTGGAATACTGATCTAATTTTGGTTACCACATTACAAAAAAATTGTTGAGATTTTGAAAAAACTGCCTGGAGACAAAACATATGAAGAATGGTTGCAGGAATTGGGTATGGCCAGTCTGGAGAAAAGAAGGACTTTGGAGGGGGGGCATGATAGCAGTATTCCTGAATTTGAGGGGCTGCCACAAAGAAGAGGGGGTTCAACTTATTTTCCAAAGCACCAGAAGGCAAGAGAAAAAAATGGATGGAAACTAATCAAGGAAAGAAGCAACCTGGAATTAAAGAGAAACTTCCTAACAGTGAGAACATTTAACCAGTTGAACAATTTGCCTTCAGAAGTTGTAGGTGCTTCA
>AZIM01004762.1:20350-31043 GCA_000516915.1 Ophiophagus hannah | reverse complement strand
AGGTGTTTAACAGCCTGCACCACCAATGCTCTTTTTTGACTATCTGCATATCCATTTTTTTCCATCAACAGTCTTTTTTGTGTATCTGTGAGCTTTTTAACTAAAATCTTTGTCTAGTCTTTATTTTCAATCCAGCAACTTCTCCATACTCTTCTATCTTTTTAATTAGCTTTGGTCCAGTTTCTAATGGGTCTTCTAATACCAGGTCATCTGCAAATGCCTGAGGCTTGTAGTTCTCTTTTTAAATTTCCATTCCTTTTATTTCTTCACCTCGTTGAATATTTCTGGCTAATACTTCCAGAGTCAGTATAAATAGCAGAGGGGACAATGGACATCCCTGCCTAGTGCCTTTTTTATATCAAAATTCTCCATCATGTCTCCATTTATCATCACCTTAGCTGATTGTTTATGATATATTGCTTTAATCATATTAATAATTTTTCTTCTTTCGGTATAAGAATAATATTTGCTCACATCCATGAGTTAGGTATTTTTGCTTCTAGCAGAACTTCTTTATAAACTTCCAACATCACGGTGCTTAATATATCTTTGAATAGTTTATATCTTTCTATCAGTACACTCCTGTCATGAGTTCCAACCACTACGTTTTTGTGATTGCAACTACATCATACCTACTTCTCTCATGTATTAGTATTTCAAGTTCACCCTGTTTGTTCCCTAAACTGAGTGTTAGTGTATAGGCATTTAAGTTCTTTGTGGCTGACCCCAGGTCTGTTTCTTACATCTACTTTGGTTCTGAGTTTTTCTTTTTTTTCTCTTCACTCCCTATCTTTTTATTTGATTGGTTGTCTAGTTCTATTTGCTTGGAATTAGGTCCTAAAGGTTGTAAAGCTTGTTTACCCTCCCGCTTCAATTTTAGTTTAAAGCTTTTCTGATAAGGTAAATCAGTTGTTTTCCAAATATGTTCTTCCCGGTTCTGGTGAGGTGCATTTCATCACTTGCCAGGAGCTCTTCATGTAAGGTAATGCAGACCACGATCTAAAAATCCAAAGTTCTGTTGATGACAGAAATTTTAAGTCAATGGTTTGTTTCTAAAATCCTTTGCTTCTTCATTGAATGTTGGCCTCTTGTTGGAAGTATAAATGAAAACACCACTAACTTCTTAACTTTCTTCCCTAGTTTTTCTTAATCTTTCATTATTATTTTCAGGTTCGTTGTTGTGTCATTCGTCCCCATGTGTAGAAGAAAGGGGTGGTAATCTATGGGGTTTTATTATTTTAGTTAGATTCTCAGACACATCTTTGATTTTTGCTCCATACTTCTGAAAACATTATTAAAACCAATGTTCATCTACAGAGGGGCTTCACTGGAGTGGACTGGAATAGGCAATAGGGGTATTGCTCTTGGTTGTTGTTTCCTTTTATAAGTGATATATTTCCATTGTTTTTTCTCTTTAGATTCATGTATCAGGTCATTTTTTGGAAGCTGTTTGTTCTCTATTGTGTTCAATTTGGCATAGTGTTCTCACTTAGGTTGGGGTTTTTTGTTTTGTAGGTTGAATTTCAGAGTGGCTAGAGTTGCTTCTAGACTCTTAACTTCTAATAATTCAATTAATTTATATTTGGTACATACATAATTTGGGTCTTCTATGAACATAAGCTCAAACATGCAACATATCTTGCAAGTCAAAACATCAGCCATAAGTTTGTTTGCTTTTTAATAATTTTTTAAAACATTAAATTTAAATTTTTAATTTTTAAAAAGAAAAAAGTTAAAAATGTAAAATTTTAAATCTGAAGTATTTAAAATTTAAACCTTTAAATGTTTGTGAATCTTTTTTAGTTTTCAAAATTTCTGCATAAATATAATCTAAAATGTGTTCTGTTCTTGTGAATTGTCCCAATTAAGTCCAGCCATGAGCAGACCAATGCTAGTTCACAGAGCAATGGCCAAAGAGCCCAGAAGGCACTTGAAAATTTCTCTGTCAAAATAAATCCACGAGGCAAACTCAAATCCACAACACAAGAGAGCTAATGAGGCAGGAAAAGTCCAGAGTTTCAAAGGCAGGATTCAAGTCAAGGCATGGTGTCAATCTAAAGCAGGGGTGTCAAACATGGGTTGGATCTGGCCCATGGAGTGCTTAGATCTGGCCTGCGGGACCACTCTGGAAACAGCGAGGGACTGGCCCATGGTGCCTCTGCCACCGAAAACAGAGCATAGGAGGGCCGCAAGCGGCCCTCACAAGCTTTGTTTTCTCTGGCAAAGGGTTGTAGGAGACTGTCACAGCCAAAAATGGAGCCTGGGAGGGCTACGCACAGCCCTCACTAGCTCAATTTTCGCTGGCAGAAGGTTGCAGGAGGCTATTGCAGATGGAAATGGGAGCTCTGGAGCCTGTTTTCACTGGCAGTGCTTGGGCCACGGTAGGCACCCCCGACATGAGTAATGACAAGCTAATGATGCCCAGCACGCCCCCGCTGAGGTCAAACACAACCCTGATGCGGCCCTTAATGAAATCTAAAGCGAGGCAAGAATCACAATGACCAGAAAACATACAGCTAGCAAACGAACACATTGTTCCCAGCATCGCTTCCATCCATCTGCTGTGCTAAATAGCTAGCTTCAGGGGTGGGATGCTACCGGTTCAGCCTAGTTCTATAGAACTGGTAGCTCCGAGCAGCTGACACCGAACCGGTTCGCTGCGACGATCTTCTGGTCGTGTTTGGCCCACCCACCTGCCCGGGTTCTAGGATGTGCTTTATTCCCTGCTTTTCCTCCTCAGCTGCTTTGCGCGGCACAGCTGAGTGCCACTCATCAGCTGCAGCAGGTGACTGCTTGCTGGATCTGGTAATTTGTAAGTAATGCGCACGCACGTGTAGTGTGCACGTGCATGCAATGTGCATTTGGCGTGCATGCAGCGTGCATTTGGCACGCATGCGCGCAAAGCGAACCGGTTGTTATGCTGGTAGGATCCCACCTCTGTCTAGCTTCCGATGCAATCCATCAAGGGCAAAGCTTTCTCCTCATGAGTAGTCTGGCTGGCCATCTCTAGTCCTGCCTTTTCTCTGCCCTATGTGTTCTTGGATCAGGTGCAGAAGGCAGCTCCTCTTCCTCCTCAATGACCTGCATTCTTTCCCCACCTGAAGCCTCTTCCAAATCCCTCATAGATGGCTGCTCAGAGCCATCAATCAACTCAGCTCCTGACATGCAAGAAACTGGTTCATCCTCCCCTTAGTTGACATCAAGAGAGGTATCTGGGGAGTTATCACAGTTCTTCACATAAGTTCTAAAACTAGGCAAAGAAAACCCAATTAAACAAATGAGTCAAAAACATTATACAGGTTCATTTATTTACTGACAAAAATTATTTAAAACTATCTATTTCTGTGTGGCAAAAGTACATAAACCAATAGGATTATCAGTTTGCTTAAAGGGGAAATTAAGAGTTTCCATATTGTGATAGTAACCAGGTGTGAGTGTGGGAGGGTTAGGGTTAGGTTTCTGTTTGTGTGGAAAACAGATCACATTTTAGGTCATATTTATGCAGAAATATCAAAGATTCAAAAGGTTTCACAAACTTTTTGAATGCATCCTTTAATATTACTCTCAGAGGGAAAAAAAGAAAAAAACACATAAAATATTATTTTTTGGTTAAAATAACTATTTATGTTATTTCTTTTTCACAATGTATGTATCA
Source organism: Ophiophagus hannah (assembly GCA_000516915.1). Lineage (NCBI taxonomy): Eukaryota > Metazoa > Chordata > Lepidosauria > Squamata > Elapidae > Ophiophagus > Ophiophagus hannah. Next base: position 27,388 of record AZIM01004762.1, on the reverse strand, counting down.
CTATTACTGCTACTTTTGTGTTTTGCTTTTTTCTTTTTGTGTTGTTATTATTTAAAAAGCAACAAAAATAAAAAAGGGTAAAAATAAATTCAAAATTTAAGGACTCACATTTTTAATCAAGCTTTTAATTCCTTAATAGTAGAAAGTTTTTATTAGAAATAAATACTTTATAAAATAAATAAAATATTTAAAATACAGAATTCAGAAGGAACCAAGATATTTGCAGCTTGACACAGATATTATAAAAAATTGAAATTGAACAATTTAAAAACTAGAAATGCAACAATACATCCTTTTTAAGTACTGTGAGAAGTACATGGTATCGTCCTTGTTTGGAATACAATCATTTCAATACTATACAGAAGCTTAGTCACAAATTTAAACTTTTAAATGTTTTCTAACAGAGGTAGTCCTTGACTTACAACAGTTCACTTACTGACCCTCTAAAGATACAATGACACTGAAAAAATGACTTATGACCATTTTTTATAGTTATGACTATTGCAGCATCCCTGTAATCATGTGATTTACATTTGGATGGTTGACAACTTACTCCCATTTTTGAAGGTTGCAGTGTTCCAGGGTCATGTGATTACCTTTTGCAACCTTCTGACAAGCAAGTCACTGGGGAAGCCAGATTCACTTAACAAACTTGTTATTAATTAAACAACTGTAGTGATTCATTTAACAACTGTGGCAAGAAAAGTCATAAAATGGGGCAAAACTCACTTAATAAATTTCTTACTTAGCAACATAAATTTTGGGCTTAATTGTTGATGTAAGTTCAGGACTACCTATATAGCAAATATTTTGGTATTGTATTGCAATAAATAGTAAGAAATTGTGTAGTGCTCCCTCTTCTACCGATTGTATCAAACATTCAAAAGGTTTCACAAACTTTGAAGTATCATTGTGTAAATGAATCCTTTAATAATATATTTAAACTCTAAAACAGGCAGAGCTGGGTAGTTAGAACAGTATCAAGAAGATCTGTCAGTAACTACCACTGAATTGTATCTAGCAGTAGTAGATACTAGTCATCTGACCAAAATGTGTATCAATGGGCAAAATGATTGAGCATTCTTTCACAACTTTTATGTTAAATCAATAATATTTAACTGCATTAATAGCAGATATTTTTATCAATATTGATCTTTAGTCCATTTGCAAAAGCTTTTGGCTCAGAGAAGAAAAACCTTTGGGGTGCAGTCCCATGCTCCTCCAGACTCACTGAGGCTGCCTGATGCTTCAAAACTGGATCTCGTGTCCTGCGCAGGCAGCCTCGATAAGTCAATGATGCTGAGCAGGGTATGTTCATTCCATTCAGCCTCTGCTCTCACTGCTTCCCATGTTTGGAAGGAGCAGGTAGCTTGGTGGTCTAGCTGAGGGATGGGGAGATGGAGGCTGCACAAGTGGCGGGGTGGCCTGCACATGCCGCATGCAGCTTCACTCACACAAGAGAAGCCTCTGGGGCAATGCTTGCGCAAATGGATCTGTGCGTGCACATATACGCACTGGGACGTTTCTCATGTAGCCTGATTCAAAATAGACCACAGCCTGGTAGTGGGTTGGGCCCAGGGGTTGGGCCCTCTGTCCTAAAACTTAATTGATTGATTGGTCCCTTCTCACAAAATGCTTGAAAGCTTTAACAAGCCTGTTTTGTAAATCCAATACAGGAAAATTATTCAGATAACTCTCTTGGTTTGTTATCTGTATATCCATTTTAATTATTAAAACTTCATCAACTTTCTTCATATTCTTCAATGAATCCAATATTAAAATATTTGGCTTCATTCTGTATTAATTGAATTGATTGAAGATTGAAAACAACTCACCCAGTGTTTTCAGACTTGTTCAAAGGTCAAGCATTTAAGAACCTGAAAATGTTCTTACATAGCTAAAAAGCAGCTAACAAGCAATTTTAGGAAAATGAATAGAAAAGGAAGTATGCGAACAACTGGTCATAACGCACATGGGTAAGATGGCTATTCCCTTATTCTTCCAGAGCTCTAAACTGCGGACTGTTGTCTTTCACTTTTCTCATGAGGACAAACTGTCTGTGGGTGGGGTCAAGTCTCTCCTTGTCTAGAGAAGTTATTACAAAGAACCAGTTACTTGCTAGCTCTTCATTCTGCTGCAATTATCGCCTCCACTTTTAGCCGAGCCATTTTCAGTTCGCCATTTTTTAACTGAAATTTCTATGAATTGTTATTTCTATGACAAAACTACAGTGTTCTTGCACAAAACATGGATTGAAGAATTAGTTATGAAATCAGCTAGACAACAAAAGATACCATAGGAATTGCTATGGTATTATAGTAATTTCTATGGTAATAAGGCTTTTAAAAATACATTTCTCTAGTTCTCCCTGTTTTTTTCCTTGAAACTCAATTTTCAACTTCCTTGAAAATTACTTTTTATTATTTTGATGCAAGGCTGTCCATTATTTACAGCCTTCCAGACTATTCTCACTTCTGCTTAATTGATGCATAGGTTAGCATGGTAACTCAGTGGGTTTAAGATGCTGAGCTCATGGCCTGGAAAACCAGCAGTTCAGGTTCAAGGCCCAGAAACCACACAATGAGGTGAGCTCCCATCCTCAACCCAGCTCCTGTCACCTAGCAGTTTGAAAGCATGCAAATGTGAGTAGATAAATAGACACCACTTTAGTAAGAAGATAACAGCACTGTGTTAAGTCATGCTGGCCACATGACCGTAGAAATGTCTTTGGACAACACTGGTTCAATGGCCTTGAAGTGGAGGTGAGCATCCCCTACAGTCAGTAATGACAAATGGAGTAAAATCTGTAGTGATTTCTTTTTTAAATCTAATTGATGTGTACTTTAGAAAATCACAGATTTTACAAATGTGAAATAATTAGCAGCAAGGATATCAATTTATAAATTATTTCATTTGAACAATTTTGCATCTTCATTTTTTTCAATTTGGTTTATTTCCTTTTTAACATTTTTTCAAGTCATGTAAGCATTAAATAAGAAATTACATAAGAAAAAAATCCATATTTTAACAATGTCATTACTAGTCATTACTAGACTAATTTTTGATTAGTTTTATTAATTATTTCCTTAATAGGAAATCTGGATTTTATCTTTGCATTTTTATTGCACTCTCTCTTTCTCCCTCTCTCCCTCTCTGTGTGTGTGTGCCTGTGTGTGTCCACATACCTACTAAATACCTACTAATGTATCACACATGCTTTAACGTGAGTATTAATGTAAGTAAATGATTAAATGCATCCCCAAAGTTATATTTTAAAAGCTTCTGTAAGAAAGGCAGGTTATAAATCTAACAAATAGATGAATGAATATTTACCAATAAATCTTCAAAGGCTGATGCATCTGCAATAGAGCAGGTAATTAATTTGTTGGACTCACAAGTACAGCACTGTAAATTTTAGAGGCACCCATAAAAATACAAAGGAGTATGGGTCCTATGATGGCTCCTTCTAGTCCTAGGTAATATGTTCCACCAGCTATTGCAAGTCCTGTCAGATAAGGATGACCTCCTCTGCAATCAAATAATAAATGAAATTACTGCAATGTCATTTAAGAACCATCAGTGGAAAGCTGATTTTATATGTTGAGTTATCAAAAGACACAAAAAGGAAGAAGTTAATATCTAATCACAAGCAAAGACATTTCTGTGCAGAGACACAAACACGTCCTGTACGGAAAAGAGAAAAATAGAGTTTGAAACATGGTAAAGGTTCTAAGTAAGTAATCTTGAAGAAAATCATGTTGAAGCCATTCTTCTATTAAGGAATTTTTCCCCTACGTGTCACATTTGTCCCTCAGGAAATATGCCAGTGATGAAGGAAATCAGAACTACTCTATACTTACATTCTCGCCAGTGATATTCTTTCCACTGCACACATCCTATGCTGTCTTTTGTTGAATAGAAGAACACTTTATACATTTTTTAAATTTTCTATTTCCTGAAAATACTCTAATCGATAATTACTATATGATTTTGAAAATGATCACATATTTTAGAGTAGGCATCCATGCTTATTTTCCTTTAACATTATGCATAATAAAGATGCCAATATTGACATAAATAATTCATCTAAATATTTCTGGACATTGATTGACCTGTTAGAACTTTTTTCAATATAGTAAAGAAAAAAAATTAAAATATTCACCCAGATATATCCAAATAGATTGCTGTATCCACAAAGTAAGTTGGCAATAGATGACAAATGAAGAGAAGCATAGCTTTATATCCTTTTCCTTGAACAAGCCAAAGATCTAGAACTGCAGGTGCAGTTGCCCAGTATGTTCCCAAAAATGGAACTACTCCAAGAATAGCAGCCAGAGCTAAGAAGAGATGAGGTTTGGAGTTAGAAAGGAAACTGTAACATTTGCAATTAATTATTTAGGAATGTAATTCCACAAATATTTTGCAACTTTATATCTCATACCACTACTTAAATTCAAAGGGAATTTAAATAGAATATAAGAAAGCAAGATAAAAGAGTTTATAATTACATTGCTTATAAAACCAAGCATGATACATCTTGAATTTCAATGCTACTGGATCAGGAATCAAGAATTAAGACATCATAACCTGGTACCATATTACATGAGAAATAGTTATGATAGAAGTAACAAAATGCTGTAAGTTGAATTAGATGACCATAATTTATATTCAAGACAGCACCAGAACAAGAATGGTTATGATGGAAATATCTTGCCCATTCCTCCTCTTTGCAAATCCTTGTGCTTTTGGGTGCTTCTTCAGTTAAAGCAGGAGTCTCCAAACTGAAGTCTATGGGCTATATCTGGCTGACTGGAAAGGTTCCTTCCTTTCACCAGTTCATCCCATGTGCTGTGCTCCAATCCTTTCCAAACAGCAGAGGAAAAGAAAGCAGGGCTGTATTCACCACTGTTTGGAAAGGAAGGTAGGATTTTTTTGATTTCTCTGATGCTAGGGTTGCAAGCCAGCTGTATGGTTGCTAAAGAGGAAGGGGAAGCATCTTCCTGTTTAATATTTCCAACAATTGGGCAGATTCTCATTTAATGTAAATCTGTAAAATTTAGGTAAATAAAATTTATTGACAAATAGAATAGCTTTCTTTTCTCGTTTGCAATTATTAATTTATTAGGAATGAAGGAAAGCTTGTAAGAGTAAACCTGTGGCCCAGTTACCAACCAGGATTGGATTAATTCTTCAGAGCATTTACTCATGATTGATATTTTTCTTGTATCATTTGTCTGTGCAAGCATGTCATCATTTTTTCATAGTTGTCACTTTCTTTTTTGCTACTGTTATGAATCATATCACACTGAGCAAAATAAAACATGTTCAGCTAAATTTTATTCACTTATTTATAAAATTGATTTTTTCTCCCTGGCCCTCGAATGTTTGCAAAATGTCCAATATGATCCTCAGACTGAAAAGTTTGGAAATCCCCCGAGTTAAGAATCCTCAAGAAATTCTGAAATATGACTCAATTCTAGAAGGGACAGCTAGGACCTCTGGCAGATATAAGATATTTCTCTCTTTTTAAAATCTTGTGAAATGTTTGTTCCACATTTTATATTTTTTTGAGAATTTCTACACCTTTTCAGCAGTAAAAAAGGCAGCCAATTTAATTCTTTTATTTATTTATTCCTTTATTTTCTTTCTTTAAAAACTTCACTGGAGGTTTTTAAGAAGAGATTGGACAGTCTTTAGTCTGGAATATTATAGTCTCCTGCTTTATCTGGGTGTTGGATTAGAAGACCTCTAAGGTCCCTTCAAACTGTTATTCTGTAATTCTATATTTTTCCACACAGATGGTACAAATGATTCCACCGAGTCTAGACTTTCTTAGCTGAACTTCCCTTCTACTAGTAAGGTTTATTTTATGACAACCTTGTACCACTGAGTTATCACATTCGTTTTGACATGCATATCAAGGGGATAAAGAGATTTAATTACATTGACAGATGCTGAACTATAATTAAATGAAAAAAGAGACATTAATCAGAAGATGGAAGAAATTGCTAGGAAACTCTACAAAATCATTACAATCATTACAATTACAATTACAATTAAGAAACCCGAAGAGAATGGGTCAAACAACATGATGAATTAGATGTCAATAAGTTTAGCAGTGTATTACATTGCTTGGGAAAAAACACATTTCTGCCATAAGCACTCTTGATTCTTGACTCTCTTCTAGTGAGGACGTTTGCAAGGATCTAAGGCTGGTGCGACAGGCAATGAGCTCAGTGCTGATCCTTTGCTGTGCTCTTTTCTGGTGTTGACTGTGTTGGGAAGGCTGATGCTTGACAGGAATGCTCCCTGCCTGAAAGAAGAGGATCTTCTCCATTTAAGATCTATCTTTGCTCTTCTTGATATCAATAGCTGAACAAAAGTATGGGAACAACTTTGTCCTGACTTATCCCCAGCCTATCCCAGTTGATCCCTGGTCCAAGAAATTGTAATGGTAATTTAAAAAAAAAGTTTTTCCCTTTTAAGTAAAACACAGAATAAAATAACAATTGAAACAATGATACTCTTAATATGAGGGGACTTTGTTGCTAATGAATAAAAATACCCTGTATATGTTTTAAAAGGCAGATATGAATTTATTTTAAATCAGTTTTATATGCACCCAGGAAAAGAAATGTTTTAGTATCTTCTATCCAAGTAGCTGAGCCTAGTAGACCCTGTTTCATAGAGCCAGAGGACAAGAGGCTTTTAAGTATGATGTGGCTATTCAAATACATGTTAGAACCAAATGACACTGCTCTAATACATTCTTTTTTCTTGCACTTTTACCACTTCAGTTGTTGTGGGGTCTGATAGTTTAAGCAGATAAAAGGTGAATGTTACCTATCATTGGCTAGATTCAGATTTCATCCGATCAATATAGAGCTTCCTGATTGAACAAGGGGTTGGACTAGAACAGTGGTCGCCAACTGGTGGGCCGCGGACCAAGAAAATTTTGGTGGTCCGCAGAGAAATGTCACCCCCAGAGCACCCCACAAAGCAATTAATCCAGGCTGCCCGGGAACACAAGGCTGTGCC
>AZIM01004760.1:38864-48957 GCA_000516915.1 Ophiophagus hannah | reverse complement strand
ATATGCTGACTCTGTAAAACTGCTTAGAGATGGCTGTAAAGTGCTGTAAATCAGTATATAAGTCTAAGTGCTATTGCTACATGCTAAATCATGTAGTTATTTAACTCGTGAATGAGATTTATCCCTGTCTCATCAGCTGGTGATGTTTGACTTTCAAACCTCACTCTGACTTTACTTGGTATTTGGACTTGGACATTTTGGTGCCTGTAGTGAGGCAATCCTGCTTGCTTTGGGAATTTTTTTTCATACGTGTGTGTGTGTTCATGCTGTCACTACTGACAGTAACTTGCTTTTAAAAACTGCTAATAAATCTTGGAACCACACCTCTTGGGCATTTGTGGTTGTTTGACTTAGGATAGAACAGACTGCGGATGTTCTGACAAGGCTTATGGAGACACTAACAAACACACATTAGTCCTAGAACCCTTTTTTCTTTATTTCAATGGCTATGAATTTTAGTCATTCACAGCCCGTAATGAGTCTCACACAGTTTGTAAATAGTCCCATGGATGTTTGCCAAAGTCCTTCAGGATAATCTGATAAGCACACTCCTTTATCTCCCTTGAAATGCTGCCAATGACTAAATTTCCAATTAGTTATACAAGTTTCAAACTGACCAATACAAACACAATTGCTTTCTGCAAAGATTCCTGTCCTTTTGCTCCTCCTTTATGTCTTATGGGATGGCCAAGCCTTACTCCTGAGTAAGCCCCTTTTGTCTTAACTGTTTTTGCCTTCTGGCAGCTCTGCGCATACATGCACTGGGAATAGTCCCTTTGTTCCTCTGCCTCGCTGCTGTCAGATTCCCAGATGGCCCTGGCCCCATCTCTGTCTCAGACACAGGACCCTCATCCAAGTCCTCCCCAAACTCCTGGACTGGCCCATGTTCCTGCCCACTGTCTGACTCTGCTGCCATCTCCACAGGTTGCTGATGGACCACAACAGTGGGGAAAAAGATTCCCCACTGTTTGTCCAGCTAGTGACATATGCTAGGTTCTCATGAGGCTAGATTTACTACATGGAATGTTACAGATGTTTAGAACATCTAGCTGAACCTGATGCTCCCAGCAATCCAAATACATGGCTCCAAGTTTAGAGAGGTTAAAACAGGAGTAGATGGATTTATAGTCTGCTCTTCATTCAAAAAAGTTAATAATTTCAATCAAAGAAAAGAAAGGAAAAAAATACCAATTGAAAACACAATTGAATCATAATTACAACAGGTTTCAAATCTGTGGCAAAAATTAAAGGAACCAGTAATTCCAAACTCTGATATTACACAAGAAATCTGACTAAACAAGAATGCTTTCGCTTAGCAGATGTGCGTGAGATATCTTGGCTCAACATCCTGTGAAATTTTAAGGAACTTACTTTAAAAGCCTTTAACTTCCCAGTATAAATGATGAAAAATATGGGGATAATCTATTGAAAATGGATGACTTTATGAATGAAACTTGAATTTGTTTGATTTTTTGTAATGTTCTGTATATCATTAATACATTTTTATCTTATCAGTTTATCTAACACTTTCTGTATCATGTGTGTCATATCATAAGGGGGAAATCATGTAATAGTTCCTTTAATTAAAATTATTTAATTAGTGCAGATTTTATTCATGGCAAAAGTATGGTAGTTTACAGTAGAAACATATATTTTTCTTGACATTTTTGCTTAAATTAACTTCAAAATTCTGTGCCAGAAAATTAATATTACAGTATGTTCTTCATATTTTTCAATATTAAAAATACTTTTTAAAAAGCTATAATTGTATGATTATATACATCTAGTACTTACCGCTCAGAAAATAAGAATTAGCTAATCGTAAATCAGGTGCTAGTATATTTCCTTGTTGAATTTTGAATTGATATCATTAGGATTGTAAACATGACTTTGGATCATATGTTGAATGTTACATATGCAGTATTGGATGAAAAATGGAATTTATCAAAACATTAGGAATTGTTTTCAGTTTTCAGGCATTGCATTTTACTAAAACAGTGACTTTTCCCCTTTAGTCTTCACTTTTCTTTCTTACTTCTATGATTGTGCTCTTTCTGGCATGCATTTGGATTTTTAATAGGTTCATCTAATAAAAACATTTTTAAAATGAGACTTTTTATCTTTATTTGTTTTTAATCTTCCATGAACTCAGTGATGCTCATGTGGTAGCCAAGAAAGCTGAACAAGACAAATTAAATAGTTTTTGTTTTAAAAAATATTTTGTCACATAGAGTTAAGCTCCAAACCATGGTAATATCTAATAATTTTTTGCCCTTCAAATACCAAACCTCCCCAGGGATCATAATTGTTTATACATGTATATACGATTAATAAAGGATGTGGGGTTGCATCCAAGATTGAAGAGGCACAAATATTGGCCTCTAATTGATCATTAGACCTTAAACTGAAAAAACATTTTGCTTTTTAAGTAGTTATTACTTTAACAGCTCATTAGAATACTGATTCTAATTTTTGTAATGACAAACATAAAAAGCCTGCCCAACAATTAGTTTACTTGTCTTACTGATATCTGCAAAATGGCAATTACTGGATAAATATCTTGTAGTATCTTAAATATATTGTAATAACACTGGTTATACCTACCAGCTTCAACCACAGAAACAATAACTTTGCTGCATGTAGAATACAAGGATTTACAGTACTCTGTATGAAAAGGGAATTGTGAAGAAAGATTGCATTTACTTTTACCTCACCCAGAGTAGTATTATCTTCCACAACTGTAAAGCAACAACACTATAAATCTACTTACAGGAATAGCTACAACTGTAATAAAAGGCATCCTTCCTCATTCCTTGTTCACAGCCTAACAGCTAAAGAGAGTCTCTTACCTTTGTCCCTATATTACAAACCCAATGTAAACCCTTTCTTCTACAAATGTTCTCCCACTTCTGTCAAAATAAAAAAATACCCTAACTAAAACTGAAAAGTCCTTGGCTTTTCAAATAGCTATAAATTGCATGGCTAAGTGCATACAGCCACAGGGCTGTCACAGTTACTTTTCTTGACAATTCATCATAGCATACTAATTCTGTAATACCATTACTGCATCTCTTCTCACTGTACTGATCCAGGCAGTTAATTTAATCAACTGATAATACATTCAGAAATGGATGCAAGAGCTCTAGCACTTCAAATTCTATTACTAGAGATGCACAGCAGTACAAGCAACGTATTCACTTCTTACTATCTGATGTAACTTTCAGAACTTATGTATGGTGATTACACAATTCTGAAGTAGTCTCTTAACTAATCAGCAATATTCAAATAGAAACAATAAAAAAGCCAAGTATTCTCTTTCTTTTAATATATGTAAAGCATTTTGCATTTTTAAATACACAGAAAGGCTATAATTCAAAAAACTATGTATATAAAAGACCGGCCTCCCCCACTGATCTTAACTGCAGTTATTTCTGGATAGTTATAGTTGCATGCTGTAAAGGATGTGGGATACATCCTACTATATTGTAATTTTCTTAGGGACTTACATAGAGATGATGAGTGATATCCCACTTTTTTTCCTGGCAGAATATAAATTTACTGCAGGGTGAATGCTGTGTCATTAAAGGTTATAGATCATACTCTACCCCACTTGCCCAGTGTGGGTTGATATATCTTTTATTTTTAACTTTCCAGTCCAGGGTTGAGACAAAGTGTCTCAAAGTCACCCAATCAATTTCTCTGCCTGAAAACTAGAAGCTGCTTTTTGTACAGGATCTTGGCTGCTATATCATAGTATATACATTTGTAAGTATATATCTATATATGACTTTCCTTCTACATCTGTATCTGTTTCTGTCAGTGTCCACAAGTGTAGCCATATCCATATCATCCACGTTTATATCCATGAATACAAGTCTATGCATGAAGACCTGGCTGTAGAAAGGAAAGCTTAAAGGACACTAAAGCATCATATGAGAGATTGTGGCAGCCTATTATCCAGACTGAATACCTTGAAACTTGCCAAAGAATCTCAGGATTCTCTTAAACTAGTTTAGAGTCAGCATGGAACACGATAATTGAAATGTTAAGGGCAGATACACATCTACTTCTGCAGGGTTTTTTCCCCTTAATCTCCTTCCATTCCCCTTAAATCTGTTTCTCTGAGTCTACCAAAACAGGTTTTGACTGGGAGATGAAAGTGCCCATTTATTCATTAGTTCAGAATAACAGGGTCCCACTTCTCATGAAATGATTAACAACCAAACAACTATAGAGTTTGGATACCGGAAATTTTTCCAAAAGTAAAAATGATGTGAGGAACATTAACCATTGCTCATAGCCTGAGTTATACATAATATTTGTTGAGATAATATAACAACCAGTCTTTCTTTTCCAAATGTCTACTTGCCTTCTAAATAAGAATCATAAGAAGCTGTTTTTTGCAAGATGTAGATATGTGTGAAATGCCAAATCAGTGTTCTGTATTAATCCAATTTTTGCTTCGTTATTTTCTCTAACTACTCTTTGAAATAATTTAACTGAGTGTTTCTAAATAATAAAGCTGCTCAGTAAACTATGACAAAAATAACTGGGTTTGCATATTACATTGTCTTAATATGGTTTGACTTAGAATATTTTGTGAATGAAAATATTACAGTCTAAATGCTCTATTTCTAAAGTGAGGCACTTCATGTGGCTTGTTCACCTGAGCTTTGTTCAATATAATAAGTATCATCTAGGAACCTAGCCTGTGCTTTCAAAATTATTTAATCTTGCAGTAATTTAATGTATGTTTGTTAGATGCATTTACAGCCCACTTTATCTCTGCAAGTAAAAGACAAGATGTAGGAGAGTGGCCTCTGATATTATGTTAGCAAAAACCCATAAGGGAAGACTAAGTGACAGATGGGCAAAAGCTACACAATAAATTCTGTAACTGAATGATAATTTGAACCCATGTCTCATCAGGCCTGCTAAATCATAGCAATAACAATAGCAATAGCCCTTAGACTTATATACTGCTTCATGGTGCTTTATAGAACTCTCTAAGTGGTTTACAGAGTTAGCATATTGCCCCCAACAATATGGATCCTCATTTTACCGACCTTGGAAGGATGGAAGGCTGAGTCAACCTTGAGCTACTCAGAATTGAACTCCTGGAGTGAGCAGTGAGTTAGCATGCAGTACTGCATTCTAACCACTGCGCCACCATGGCTCATAATAGGATATTAAATAGATGAAAAATCTTCTTCTCAGTGATCCTCAGATGATAATAAGGAACACTGAAATCAAAGAGTGTTAAAGAAATATATTTCTAACAACCCTGTTGTTATATATGCAACACAGTTTGAATTCAGTGTTCAAAAGCATTGATAGTAAGCAGAGGTGGTATTCAGCAGGTTCTGACCAGTTCTTGAGAACCGGTAGTGGAAATTTTGAATAGTTCGGAGAATTGGTAGTGGAAATTTTGAGTAGTTTGGAATATCACCTCTGACTGGCCCTGCCTCCATCTATGGGAATGGAATTTTGCAGTAACCTTCCCCCAGGAATGGGATGGGATTGATGATTTTACAGTATCCTTCCCCTGCCACGCCTATCAAGCCACTCCCACCAAGCCATGCCACGCCCACCTAGCGATGCCCACAGAATCAGTAGTAAAAAAAAATTGAATCCCACCACTGATAGTAAGTAGACAATATCAGAGGATCAGTGTCTGTGACAGATGTCTATCTCAGCCTAAATATCATAAGACCGTCTGTACTAGATTCAGAATGTGTGATTCAGGAAAAAGATGATATGCAGGCTTAATAAAATGTTCGTTTCTTTACCCTAAAACAATATTGCTACTTTTAAAAATGCAAAAGTAAAAATACTTTTCAAAAGGCAAGGTGCAATAACAATTTTTACATTTTGATATTTTCATTTTGATATTTTTAATGTAGCTTGTCTTTATTTTTATTTAATATATAACAGTATGGGTTGTTATTTATATGCAAGATGTTAAAATATTGAGCAAAATTTATTTTATCCTTACATTGATGTGGTTCATTGCAATTAAACCATAACACAAATTTACAGCACTAAATTGGTGCCACATAAGAAATACAAAATGTTATCTTAGTAAAGAAGGAAGTGGTAAACTTTATGCACCCTTTCTTTCAATCAATTCAATTCAATCCTCTTTCATTTTCATTCACTATAACAGTACCTTAGTATTTCATATTGATCACACTTTTCACAATCATTCAGCACCATTGATATTTATCCAATCTTCTGATTTTTACCACACAATTCTTATATACTTCATTGTCTTTAAACATGTTTCTGCTAAAAAAGAAACTGACCAGATACTAGTCACATATCTTTATTTTGCTCTATCAAAGTATAAAGATGTTTGCTCTACTTTGAAGTTTCCATTTTCTGGCAAATTCTTGATACATTAAATTTTACTTCAATGCTCCTTGTTGCAGTATATAGTTTATATAACATTTATTGTAAATTATTAACATTCTCAGCCATCAATACTGCATGATCTATATTATCTGCTTCAAAAGTAGATGCACCTAAGTGTCCTCAACCAATACACATAATTATCACAACTATTTCTTGCACCTTTATTTACAGATATACTTATTTGATTATATGATTTATCACTTATATCTTTTATGTACACTGAGAGCTTATGCACCGAAGACAAATTCTTTGTCTAATCACACTTGGCCAATGAAGGATTCTATTCTATTCTTTATTCTATTCTATTTTTTATTCTAGTCTAGTCTAGTCTAGTCTAGTCTAGTCTAGTCTAGTCTGGGCTATTGTTTGTGCAAATTATATAACTTCTCATCTCATATACATGTTTTTGGGTGAATCACAGAAGTAAAATAACAAAAATCAATATATAAATACCATAAAACAACCAAAACAAATAAAACTCTTAAAAACAAACTGAAACAATTAGAAATATAACATGACCCACAGGAGAATGCAGATCATACATTAAAAATGATGCAACAAATGATGTAGCAGACTTCATACTTCCACTGTATCCCCAGGGATTAAACATGGAATGGTCATCACCCATTCTGATTGGTGGACAATTCCATAACCATTTCATATATACACATGTATGACTTACTTTCACATTCTTTTCACATCCATTAGCCAACCTTCAATTTCCTTTAGGGCAAAACATTTCAATATTAAAACCTATTCACTGTATTCTGTTTTTTCTAATTTACACATATACCATAAAGTTTACTTTCCCATGCATTAAAATGTTGTTCACAGTTAATTACATAAAACATATGTTTTGAAATACAGATTTTATAGAGATCAAGTAGCATTTATCATGATACAGTTAATTAATTTAATTCAAGACCTATTCCATTCAAAGAAACCATATGCAGAATGAACAGAAACACATTTGATTTATTTGCCACATGTGTATTAACTGGCCAATATGCCAAAAATATTTAATTTTGAATACTTACTGGTATCTCTAAAATTAACCACTCCTCCCAAATATTATGTGAGAGAAACCAGTTCTCCTATTTAAATTAATAATTTAATTAATTAATATTTTTGTATGCAATTTAGCAACATTTATAAAATTGAGATGTAATTAGATCAATGGGTGCAATGTTTCTTATTAAAAACAGGAAATTATTAAAATATTAATACTATTATAAAGTATTAATATTTCACTCTACATTAAGTAGAATTAATGTAATTAAAAATTCATTTCATAATTAATGGAACCAACCATTCAGAAATTCTTTCTCTTTTGCTGTACTTATCAAATGAAATACAAACACACACACACACACTAACACACACATATGAACACACACTGGTGCTGTTTTCAAAAGCAACATACCCATCTGCTTAAAGGGAGATTTTTGAAATCAGCCTAAATTATTGGCACTGAATGTTAAATGCAGAAGAAGTACAAAAAGTTGAAAGAATTGGCAAGTGCCTAACACAACATGATTTAACAAGAAAAGAAAGATCTGAATCCACTAACAGACAGGAGAAAGTGACCCAATGAAACAGGAAATCTCAGGGAAATAGCAAATGGCTAATCATATTGCACAACGAAGAGATCAATTCTGGATAGCAATAATCTCCAAATAGTTACCAACAGACTTTAAAACACCTAAAAACACTTCAAAAAAGTGCTAAGCTGTTAGCTGAATTAACTCTCTGTACTGAGGCTTGATGAGTACAAGACTAATATTTTTTAGCAAGTGTCCTTGATGGAGAGTAAATTAGTGTTTTTTGGTGCTTTCCTATTACCATATCCACAACCTAAAGTTGATTAATATAAGGTCCTGACAGAACTTATCTAGAAATATTTTTTTTGTTTAATAGAGAAGTAAGAAAGTTGTCAGTCAACTAGATCTTCAAACCCACCAAATTCCACAAAGAGGAACTTTAGTGATCTGAAAAATCTCCATTTAAATTCATTTAAGGACAGCTACATTCAGGTTGGTTGCTTCATTTTGTAATAATGTATCACATATTTAGCATCTTATGAAAGATTTACATTGTGTGGGAGGAACCAAGGAAAATGTCAAACTCATACTGAAGGGCTGGTGAATTTTATGTCCATACTAGAGAGAGAAAAAAAAACAAGTAAAGTGCTGAACATATGGATGATTAAGTTTAATAGTCCCTTTCCAAAATTATTCTGACTGCCACATTTTGAAAAACACAAACTGCTTTTATATTCACCACTGAACCATCTGTCTTCAAAAATGAAAAGAAGTTGATGATTTCTGATTGCTATTTTTCTAATCAAGATTAATTCTAATACACATCTAACATGCAATTAACCATACCTGACACTACATATTAAAGATATTTAAAGTATGGTAAAATAATTGGACAATAAATAATAATATATTTTAAAATTTCCTACTAATTTTAAAGAAGCAGCAACTTAATGGTTAAAATGTGTAAGCCATTTCTAATCATGAGAGAAAAATGAAGTTGCATCTTGATTTGCACATCCCATTCCTGCCAGTATGTCAGGCATATATAAATAGTATCCACTGAGAGACAAAGTGAAAGAAGTTTTTAAAAATCTCATTGACTGAACAGAAACTCATCTGCATAATGTTCTATACATTCTATGGCAATTTCAAATGTATCTACAATATTGTCCTGAAATACAAAAGAATTTTGCAATTCTACAATTTTAAGCATTCCACAAGTGGGTACCTCTTCCTGGGGTAATACTTTTTGAGCTACAGCTGAAATCACACAAATGGTTTTTGAATTGAACAATCTGATTTTCACTCTGCTTTTTGATTGCATTCCACAAATGCATGTTTTGGAAAGTCTAGATACAACAGGATATAAAACTAAAATATTAAACAAAAAATAATTCAAAATCTTTCACATTATAAACCAGAATTCTATGGCATTCTTTCTATATAAAAAATAATCTATAAAGCAATATATGCAGTTTTAATTGCAAGTTCAAATATCCCAGATATTTCAACTTTCCTTTCTTTACAAGTTTTGAAATCTCCTTTATTTGCATTGCTAATACTAAACACTGCAAGATTAAGCTTTTGATTTTTTCCTTTTAAACTAAATGCTAAACATATATACCAAAATGTTGGTCATCACAATAAAGTTGTAGCAACATTAGAACTAGTGGCAGTTAATCTTTGACTGCTACAAAAGCAGACAAACTCACTTTTTTTTCTAAAAAGTGATTCATCTGGTTTGAGATCTGTAGTGTTTTCTCTCAGAGAAGCAAATGTCTTCAGTAGTTAAAAACTACCCATCGTACTATCACATCCATCTCCCTTTTTTCTTCATCCTACTGGCTCTTTAAATGGTTCAAAAGAAAAACACAGAAAAAATAGATAAACAAACCAGTGTAGATATCTATGTGTATAGATATCTAGCTTGGAATATAAATGGGGAAAATTTCCCTCACAAAAGTATTTAGTTATGTTGAAAAAAAATGAAGCCAGGTGTAATTTATTTATAAGAACGCATATTAGGAATAAAGATTCAAACACTTGATCTGTAAAAATTTGGGAGAACAATTTATTTTAGAAGATTGAAAAAAAAGTAATGGAGTTGCTCTGTATAGAATAGAATAGAATAGAATAGA
>AZIM01004758.1:25577-42806 GCA_000516915.1 Ophiophagus hannah | reverse complement strand
CAAAAGTCTCTAACCGCATCTCAGAAAAAGTAAATTGGTTTATTAGAAATTGCCATGTTGGTGCGTGGCTGGGTGCAGCCAATACTAAATCACATCATGCATTTCCCCCTTGACCCTGGTCTTCCCCCCACCCCCTGGATGTGACTTCTCCAATGAGACACATCCGTCTCCAAGAGTCATCCATCATGCTCTCCAATAACCTTCTTATGCTTCAACAACTTTAGGCTACCAAGGTGATTATCTAGACATTTCAAGAATGCCTTGTTTTCCCCCACTCCCTTTTTCTGGCAGCTAAAAAGACCAAAGGAGTATCTTTTTATTTGACAGGTTTTATATGGTGTAAGGTCCCTTGAGTCACCATGGCAAATAGGTGGCAATACAAATCTAATAAAAAAATTAATTACAAAATAAAATAATGCTGTGGAAAAAACCCTTTAAGCCATGGGTGTCAAATTTGTGGCATCACATTGTCAACATGTGACGTATCATGACTTATTTCCTCTTTGCTAAACTGGGGTTGGGCATGGCTAGCACGTCATGCATACGGCCCGTGGGCTGTGAGTTTGGCATCCCTGCTCTAAATGATTTATAGTCATGAGATAGAACAAACCATTCCATTAATGAATGGTTTTCATGGATTTATCACAAAACAGCATAACATTCTTAGGTACATCAGATATCCATTTTTCTATGCTGAAAAAAGTTGTATAGCCTGCAATTCAAATTTATGCAGAAAAGGCAATTATTCAAGTGCTGCATGGGGAAAAGATATGGAAAATAGGAAATAGCAAAGAATTAGAGATAGTGCAAAAAAAGAACATCACAAGAGTGCTTGATCCTACCTGCAATAGTAGCTGCATAGATAAATTTGTCTTCTATACTGATGATAAACAAGTCAGGTCTGCCTTTCATAGCAGGCTGATGTAGATATCAGGCCATCATCTCCCTGACATATATTATCTGGAACAATTCAAGTTTGTGGGCTAGACACACATTTGTCCAACAACGTGTTACAAACTCTGTTCTCCATCAATGATCATTTTTTGTGGATCCAAAACATTTATTTTAAAAAATCATATTCACAATTGCTATTTCAAGAGTTGAGTCAGAAATTTTTGAATATTCACTAAAATTTGAATACATTGCTTCAAAAAACCATAAAAAGAGACATTTCTAAGAACTAATCCTATGGAAACCATTACTAAATTAAAACTTCAAACAATGTCTTCAATATGATGGAAGAGGTCCACTCTAGTTCTTTGGTTTCTTGTCTATGTTTTTGTGGAAGATGTTGCAGAGCAGATAGTTATCATGCTTTTGAATGACAGAAATCCTTTGGTCATGTACTAAAAGTTTCACTTGCTGAAACAAAGGTATGTGCTTTTATCTGAGCAAGACAAAGTCATGTTTAGAAGAATTGTTGATAAAGTAGCTTCTCTTCAACTGATTTTTTGACAATGCTGTCAGTACTTTATTGAATGTATTTTAAATTGAATTGGTCTGTTGCATTATTGTTTTACTTGTTGTTATATTATACAGGTTTACTCCATGTGTTTGCAACAGACCATGCCTTTAGGCTACAGCATTCCACTTCACTGTCTCTGTCTTTATTATTAATGAATATTTGGACATTATCAACAAGAAATCTGTTCTTAGACTTGGCCTCTCTCTAAAAATTTACAGTTATTTTGGCTTCCGTCCTTCAATTAAATCCAAGGAACTTTATAGACTTTTTCAGATGGTGGACCATAAGGATAACTAGTTAACAGGGATGGAACAACAACAATAATAAAACATTGCTACCTATTTCTATAAGTACAGTAACCTCAAACTACTTAAACAAAGTCCTCAAATATTCCACTCAAAGTAGAAAAGCAGAGTTCTGCTTTGAAGGGTATTTTTGAAATTATTTTGTTTTTTGAAAAATCAGAACCTTATTTTGGCATGGTACAAGTTCAAATATCCAGAGTACAATACTATTAGATTATGGGATTGTCTGCCTGTAAGATATGAGTACAATTACTGCCCAAATAAATCTTCAGTAAGTTGGACTTGCAACTGACAATTCAGATATGACAATTTCTTTTCTTATTGTTGAAACTCTTTTGGACCTTGCTTTACAAAGTGACAGGAAGCAGACGGTGGAAAATGAGCAATGCTTATTCAGGAAGAATAAGATAGGTATTACTACTTCTATCCCAAGAAGCCATTACCCAAGGCTCTGTCTAATTCAAGTCCTTAACCACAAAGATCCTGAAGATCAATAAGGTGAGAGTAATCATCTCTGAATTAAGTGAGAAGCTATAGGTACCCTTCAAAAATACAGATTGGTAATTTTCTGTTTGAGTTATGGCTTATTTCTCATACTAACTGGATTTAGTTGCCAGGAATATAGGTGAATTCCAAAATTCTCCCACAGTTTGGGGTCAGGTTAACTGACTTTTAAGGGAATATGCATATTGTATAACAAAACTGGACTCCAAAGATTCATAGTAACTGGACACTGTTAGCTGCTTTTGTTTTACTTTGAGGTGATGTGAGGATTGTACTAAGGATGGTAGGAAACATGTTAGTAGTAATAGCTTTCCATTTGAAATGTCACTCTCAATGGTATCTGTGTCTTTATTTCATTCCATTGCAAATGGCACTGACATTCAGAGTTCACTTCTTTGGACTCTGATATAGAAATGTGTAACAGCATCAGTCAACAAAGCTAAAGGGAAAAGTCTTCAGAAGGCATTCATTTGTTATGTCTTGTGGAGTGACACAGCAGGTTCTTATTCTGACTGATGTAACACAGTTGGTTAGCATAGAGTTTTGCTCCCTGGGAAGATATTGTTTTTTAAAGATGCCACACATACTTTTGATTTTCTGCTCATTGTATTTGGATTTCATGTTTGCTAGTTTAAGCAGGTGTTCTCAAAAGCTAGCCAACTTGCAAATGTTATCAGATTCATGGGGCAGGAGGAGACAAGTGGGAAATGCCTGGGGATGTCCTATAACAGTCATTTGAGATTCAGATGGTCTTTACACAATTTAGAGAATCTATTTTTGAGCAGAGATTATGTTGTGATATCAGGCCTATGATTAGAGATAAGAATATCAGTGCCACAACCATACAATAATTCAGATCTGTTTTGCAAAAAGAAAGTATATGATTAGTAGATTCAAAGGTAGTGTCTGAAGAAATATAAGCCAGGTTGCAAAAAATCCTAGTTTCTAAAAATAAACAAGAAGTGCATCAAATAGGAAAAAAAGCATTCTCAAAAAATATAAAGTCTAGGAAACATCTTCCAGAAGAAAAGAATAGATTGACTGAATAGCCAGGACAAATATGATAAAGAGTATGATCTTTAACACAAGTCTTACTGTGTTTCACAGGACTTATTTTCTAGCAGATATTGTCAAGATTGTAGTCTAAATGATTGATATTTCACAAAATGCAAAAAGTGTTATAAACACCATAGAAGAATGAGTACCCGTACTATTGATTTCTTCATCAAAAATTATTTTAGGGTAGCACAAACTACTTGTAGCCCAGTGTTTCTCAATCTTGTCCATTTTAAGATGTGTGGACTTCAACTCCATAATTCCCAAGCCATGCAGAAGTAGGATAAAGCCTCTTTATTCACAGAGGTCCAACTGGATATGCATTAGCATATGCATCTATATATACACATGCATTTGTTTTACAAAACTTACTTCCTTCTCATTCTGAATGATGAAAATAAAAAGTTCATGTATTTGTGGCTGAACACAATTTTTAAGGGGTATAATTGACCTACTAATCCCATCTCTCGTTTTGTGAAGGCTGGAAAAATGAGACAGAATAAGAGGCAGGCAAGCAAGCAAAAAAGAAGAAGCTTAACATAATTGGAAGGAAAGTGGGAGAATTCAACATTTCCTCTCCTTGCTCGGAGATTGTAAACTCAATGGAATGAAGTTATTTCAATTCATATTTTTTATTACATGTGGGTGGCATGTTCTCTCACCCATCATTCTGGACCAGTAGGCAAGTTGTATATTATGAATGTGTTCTTATTCCGTGGTGAGGATTTTTTGTCCTGAAAATGCCCCAAATTATATCAATAGTTTGAGATTATATATTAAAACAATTTCCAAATCTTTACTTGTCTGCAGTCTTTTATGTGACTCTGAGAAAGGCATTGTTATCATGTTTTGGCCAAAACAACTCCTTGAATCTGAACTCCTAAGAATTTCAATGCAGACCTTGAATAAATTTTGTAATAAAAATAAACTATGAAATGTATGTTTATTTCAGATTGTTTTGCAGTAGTATTATGAATATTTTAAAACAGAAAATTCATTTATGTGATGGGTGTTTTTTTAACAGTCATTATTTAGTTTCATTATCATACAAATATCTTTTTGTTTGCAAGATATCAGGATCAACAGAAGTATAATAGCTTTTCTTAAGTACATGTTACATTTTTCTTTTAGAAATCCATCTTTCCAAAAGTGATCTAAATTTAATGAGTTAATTGGTGTTAGTTGGAATTTTATTGGTCTGAAAGTGAACTTTAAAGCATGTATGCTAAGAGGAAATAAAAAAAGATGTATTAGAATGTTTAATTTTTGAAATGTTTTTAAAGAAAAGCTTAGTATTTTAAAATGGATGAAAAAATATTTTTCCTTTTAAGGTCAAGAATCGAAAAGAATACAGTGAATTTTGTTAATATAAATGAGAGAGTTTTAAAAATTTATAAAGATTATTGAGTGCAAATAGAAATACATATTATTTCAACAACAAGGAAGATAAAGCAGTAATGGTTAAATTGATTGTTCTATTCAAAGGAGAATATATTTATGTTTAGTCTCTTTTTACTAAATGTACTTGGAATTAATAAAAACCAGGTTTTAGTCTCATAATTTATTCACTCCCATAACTTCCAGTTTTAGGAATCGGATCTCGAATAAGTGAAGAACAAAGAAATCCTTGCCTATATGAGATAAAAATATTAATTAATACATGAATTTGTTCCATTTATGTTCTGATTCATACTCAACTTTAGGTGCTAGACTTCTGGTATTGGTTAGCCAAGATAGTTTATTGCTAATGTAATTATCCAGAAAGCATCTAAGATGAAATTATTCCAGACATTCAAAGTGGAGACAATCAATGCTATTATTGTCAGCAGATAAGCTTATTAGAGCCTCATTTGGAGATATTATTTATTTTACAACAATCTATAGCCCTGCAAGGTGGTGTGAATGTTGGAACTATTTCTTGCTTACTTAAACATAGAGATTTCTTCTTTTGATGTAAGCCATGGGAAAAATAGCAAGTAACTCTATTAAGTCATGTATATTTCACAACTAAATTCAATAAGTTCTGAATCTCAGAAAAGCTTCATGGTTCCAGCATTTCTAAATTAACTTCCAAATTTGTCCATATATTTTAATTTATAAATAACTATACTGTTTATACATTATAGTCACAGTTCTTAAGTTGAATACATTATTGAATAATTAAAGGTAATTTGTCTTTAAATATATTTCATTTGAAGTATAATGGATAATAGCCATCTGCAGATGCTTCCTTCCTCAATTTGTTTAAATTATTCTTTTTTAAACTCTGAAAGTACACCTTTTTATGTTTTGTCTCTTCTGCATTCTGCTGGAGATGCTAATAAAGATGGAAAATCCACATCCTTACAATTGTTCAGTTGGTCAAATAATAGTCAGAGCAATGACAAAAAGTTACTTGTATGACATGAGTGGTCACACAGTTTGAATGAATGAATAAAATAAAAAATGTAACATACAATAATAAATTGTAACATACGAAGAGAATTCTAATGTGGATGAAATTGCTAGACTCTTGAATGAGCTGATATTTATATAAATAGTTCCAGACAGATGACTGGAATAACTTGGAGCTGAGAAGTACAATTAAGAAAAATCAACCGGATGAAATAATCCACTTTATACAGAAATTCACACACACAGGCATATATAGATAGAAGTAAATATCAAGTATTTTTATGCTGTTTTCAATAATTTTAAAACAAAAAGAAAACCAGTGACTACAAATAATGGAAATCGTGCTCATTTCTCATTCTAGAAATGGCTGAGGAAAAAAAGCCAGGATGAAAAGATATGTCTTCAAGAGACACTTAAATAGAGTAATATAGGACTTTTTTGATATCTAGTTCCAGATTCAGAATTAATTTGGTGTGAGGTGGTGGTGGTGGTGGGGAAGAGAAATTGAGGACTTGATGAAAATAAACAACAGAAGATTAATAAAGGATACATTAATCTGTGATATTTGCTTCTGGATGTTATCACTCATTTAGGAGTCCTGAAAGAGAGCCAGGGAGAAAAAAAGAGAGGCAAAGACTACTACATGGCTAAGTATGATCTCCAGAAGAGGCAAGTAGTTCTCTGACTATTAGTTGCTAAGGAACAGAAACAGCAGGGTGCTTCTATGTTCATCTTTTGATAAAGGCTTCTGAGTAGCACCTAGATCTCCATTGTGAGATCTGAAGTTGAAAAAATAGTTGTGGAATGCTATTGGGATCCCTAACATTCTGCCTATGAGTACAAATGTGCCCATAGGGCCCTACTTGCACAGTCCTTCTACTACTCATTTCTACCTTTTAAAAATGCATTATTCTAATGTGCAAAAAAAAAAGACACTGCTATGGCTTAGTGTTTTACATAAAAATATAAATTTGCATATTTTGGAAAGGGGTAATGATATAATAGCAATAGCATTTCACAGTACTTTATAGTCAAAAAAATTGCCCCAACAATCTGAGTCCCCATTTTACTGACCTCGAAAGGATGGAGGTCTTAGTCAACCTTGAGCCAGTGAGAATCAAACTGCTGGTATTTGGCAGAATTAGCCTGCTATACCGCATTCTAATCACTGCGCCACCATAGCCCAGTAATCCTTTGTTAAGAAGTTTTGATAACTGGTTAAATGACACGTGGCAACCATTTTGTGAATTAGCATGCCCCTCTTAGCTGGAACTCTTTCAATTTATCTTAAAAATCTAAATGTGCTCAAAGGTTGGATCAAATAAGATGGAGCTCTTCCACCCCCCCCCAAAAAAAATCTACATTAGGTAGCCATTAGAAATTGAATATTATATGAACCTTGGAGTTGAGATCTTCATATTTCAAAAGTTTGAGCTGTCATGTGCTTTCACATATCTGGTTTTCATTTTATAAATGTTAGTATATAGCCTTGTAGAATCCAAAGTCATGAGGTAAAATTCTATCCATACCTTTTAAGAGAAACTGTTTTCTTCCTACTATTGGGTGCTTTTGGCTAATGTGTTAATTAACATTTAGGAAAATAGAGCTAATGTATTGGGGGAGGGGAAGTGAAACTTGACTGATGCACTATTTACTGCATTATTAGTAAGAGATTATTTTTATTTTGTTCTTAATATTTGTAGATAATTTGTGTTTCCCTGCAAAAATATTTAGAAACTAAAAAAGAACTGTAGCTATGCAACAAAAAAGGAGCATGTGATTTTTGTTTGTTTGTTTGTTTCTGAGAATACCAAAGCAGGAGACAAACAGAAATAATTTTGTGGCAGTATCACTGAATTTTCCTGTTCTGGGTTTTTTTTTCTTTTTTTAATTAAGGGGAGTACACTTTTAATTAAAAAATAAGCATGCCAAACTTAACACATCTACTCTAACCTTTTGATATCAAAAAATAAGGATTTACTATTTTTTTCCCATTGTCCTGAATTTATGTAGTATTAACTGAAAGGCTTGGGGAGGGAAAGGCACATTTGCTCCCACTCCCAGACAAAGAACATGTTGGTTTCCTTGTTCATTAAAATCTGGGTGTCCAACTTTGGCAACTTTAAAACTTGTGGACTTCANNTCCCAGAATTCCCCAGCCAGCATGGTGTCTTTTGGTGGTGTACTGGTGGTGTATAAGACTGTTTTCTTTAAAGTAGAACATATGGCTGTTGTAACTTTGAAGAATGAAAGAAAAACATCAGTGATAGTGGGAACTTGCCAGAATCCAAATAGAGATGTGGTTTCGTGTGTGTGTGTGTGTGTGTGTGTGTGTGTGTGTGTGTGTAAGGAACTCTAAACTGAGTTATGTCTATTTGTAATATTCAAACAAGGAAACATTAATCCTACTTCTTCTCCAATTCTAACTTCATTTAAAGGAAATTGAATTCTTAGAGAAACAAGTCAAGGCATTCTTCTTTCCAACATTTCCAGTAGAACAGATTGGCTTTCAGTTAGTTATCACTTGCCCATAAATAGGCTTTGCAACACACATATGAAAATAATTAATTTAATGGAAAATCATTACAAGATACATACATTTGATTAATCTACATGTAGATGATGCTAAGAGCACTTTACTCTGACACACAACTATCTTCCACTCAAAGACCTTAAACTGTGTTTGCTCCTAAGATGCCAAGATAATTGAAATAGTGCCAACAATGTCTTTACGAAGAAATTTAAAAAAAACCTGCAGCCTAATTATGAGACAAAATGAAATGGAATCTTATTTCCCTCTGCAGGTGGCTGTTCACAATTGCTTAGGTGGAAACATTCAGGCTCTCAATTAATTCCCATCTGTATTTGCAAGAGAAGCAAGATGCTCCTTAAGAGAACAATCTGGAAGCAATCAGTATTCACATATTATTTTAAAGCAGGGCTAAATTATAATCTTATTAGGAGAGAAGCATGAGTTGAAATTTATTTTTATTTAGAAATAAGACTTTTGCAAAATGCATATGTAAATGTGAGAGACCCATGGCCAGTAAGGATTATCTATAAGGCTAGATATTAAAAAGGAATGCAATATGAAGTAGAAAGAGAACCACCAAATACAAATTACAGTATTATTCCTGCAGAATAAGCCCCTAGGACAGGGGTGTCAAACTCATGTTGTCATGGTGGCATCACATGACATATTGAGACTTTTTCCCCCTTCACTAAACTGGGCGTGGGCATGGCCAGCATGTGACACATCTGGCCTGCAGGCCAGGAATTTGACAGCCTTGCCCTAGGATGATTGGAATGGGTTGAAATAAAAATATTTCCCAGTCCTTTCATTGTTAAAGTAACAATGTAAAGACAAAAAAACTACTTGCAATTAATATTCATAGTCACTCAACAGTATTAATAATATGCTAGTAATAACTAAAATTCGCCAATGTTGATCTGCTGAATCCACTAATCAAATAAGAACCACACAAGCAGCACAAAGAGACATCCAACTCTAATAAGAAACAACAGTACAATGAGTGACTGGTTAAATTATCATGTAAAGCCATATTATAGATTATATACCATATACAATCCTGGCTTGATCTTGGGGACAAATAAGCTGGAAATATTGCCTAAATGAAAAGAACTACAATGTTTAAAAAGAAAAGAGAAAGTTTTGTGGACAACATTGCAAACAGCATCCCCCATCATGGGTATCCTCATGATTTCCCAACAAAATGATAGTAGCAGCATTGTGCTACCATGACATAAGCTCTACCCTTTCATAGCTTCCTGCAACTTCACACCTATATTAGACTATGAAAAAGAAACCCTTCAGGCAGCATGCACTGGGCAAAATACTTTAAATTACATAGACTGATAGAAAAACAGTGCAAATATTTTATGGGGTCCCAAAGGAATTGCTACTACTATTTCTTCATTTAGAAGATTTCCAAGATTATAGTCACTTCTGTGAAGAGAAAATATTTATTTCCACCAATTAAAATGGTTATCCAAATCATCTTGTGATGGCATCTGCTTTCAACTTCAAAGTCCATCTGCATTGCAGGATGTCCCAAACATGGGAATTGAATTTCATAGTGCATGTGGGCCAAAATCATGTTTCTTGTTAAAAATCACTATTTACATACATAATGACCTGGTAGACACATAAAGGTTCTCTGGTCAAAGGTTGGTACTGGAGATGTAAATAGTTTGATTCTAATTATTCTAGAATCAGCTATCATCCAGCCCAATGATGAGATTTTAGATGACTTTTAGATTTTTTAAATCATAAGTGACACAGATTGCCCTCATTAACTAACACAATGTTTTTCAGACATTCCCTACAATTGCCACAATACATATACAAAATAGGAAGAGTTTGTATTGTATCAATACAAAACGTTTTACCATTCTATCTTCCTTGTCATTAGAGTTTTTTGCTACGTACCAAAATAGTTACCAAGAAATATCATGGAAATCTTCATCAAGTTCTTATCTTCCTCTATATTTTGGTACTGCTTCAGGTTTGAAGGACAACCAAACATAAAGTTCAGGAATAAGCTGGAGCTGAATGTTTCAAATGATAGAACAAGTTTTAAACATAGTTAATATTGCTATTACTTTTCTTGGCATCCCAGCTAGTGATTACATCCTAAAACTTCTTTGACTGGCATCTCAGCATTTCTGTGTGCTGTGTGCATGTGGCAAAACAAAACAAAACTGTAAAGACAACTCATCTTTTTTAAGAAGTTTAGAAATAGTGAGTGCAACTCTATTAATTCTATATTAGTATAGAAAGATGTGGGAAAGAAAGTTTTAGCTAAGTTTAACAATAAAAAAAGGAATTTGATTTTAAAATTATAAAAACAACTTTCATTGAAATAAATATGGCTTTAGGATGAGTAGAAATTTCATAAAATGATTAAAACATCATAACAGAGGTTCAGATAAAAAGCATACTTTGTATACAAATATACATATATGTTCAGATGAACTCAGTTTATTAGCCATCAGAATCATCAAAGTGATTAAATTAAAAATAATGCTTCCTTCTAAAAAACTGAAATCTACTTTTATAGAAGGAGAAGATTGTATAATAGAGGCTAACAGCTTGTTAAAAATAAGGTAGCATAAAAAAAGCATTTAATGACTATGATAAAAAAAAATCCATACTTTTTACATGCCAGTTTGGGGGTCCTGGTAGGTAGGATGTTCCTGATTGCTTATGAAGGAGGTTAAATATTTCATCCTGTATACGGATCAAAATCATCAATCTGTCTTTTCCTTATCTTTTGCCAGAAACATTTGTAAGTCATTCTTAGTTTCTTCTAGCTCATGTCAATTAACTAGAGATACAAAAACTACACATGAAATCTTATTCAGAAATATATGTATTATTGCCCAGCTTTCCTCTTCCTTACACCCCCTGTTTCATGATAGCTGAAGATTGTCTTTTGGAAGACATTCCAAGATGTTTTGGCCTGTGGATCTTTGAAAGAGTGATTTGACTCAATTGAGCTTCAACTATATCACCCACTGAAACAGGAGTCTGCTTCGAACCAACAAACTGAGTGATCACAAAACTTCCAAATCACTTTGGAAAATAGTGGGGTTTTTTTCTGTTTTGTTTGGGGATCCTGCCAATCAATACACAGCATTGCTTCCTTATATAAGGAAGATGAAGGAGATAGGTGATGTGCTGTGCTTCCATACATGGGCATGAGTAGCAGACCATAATGAGAATTATCATTTATCATCTCATTATTCTTTCTGCTTTTCAGGGTTCTTTGGGACTGTATTCATTTGCTCAGGTTTCAACTTCTTTAATACAACCAGGCACAAATTTTAACTTTCCTTTCTGAGACACTTATAGAATGTTACATTTCTATTCTAACCCTATTAACAAACTGTTAATTCATCTCAGCTCTATGCATTCTAAATATAGGCCCAAAGTTAAAAGGCAAGAACTTATTTTGCGTGCAATTTCCGTAAATTTCTATTTTTAGACTTGAATAGGACAGTTCCTGCACTGATTCAGCCAACTTTCTATGGATTCTTTACTAAACAACTTGAAGAATATTGTGTGATCCTTTCCCCATCATTGTTCTCTATGCCCTAAAATTGGGAATATATCTCAAAAATCTATTAGGGCAAGATTGAAAGTAAACTTGGTTAAAATTCTCTAAAGGTTTTTCATGCCTGCTATTTTCATCTCCTTCCATCCCAAAAAGAAAGTAACTGTAGATATTTTGAAGTTTCTTGATTATAATCTTGAGTCTTCAAAAGGCTCAAATTGGATAAGACTCTCACTAAATCTTTTATCAAGAATTCAGATTGTATCATAGCCTCTTCAAATTCTGAATCTTCAAATCAAACCAGGGCTGATTTACATGTGCCTGATAATGTGTAGCTCCATGTACAAGACTGTGGGGCACTTAAAAAGAGATGACATTTTTTCGGTTAACAACACTTTTATTCAATAATTATTCCATCAGTCTGATCACCTGGGAAATAGTTTTCAAAGAGCAAAAATCTTCTTCAACATCAGTGGTGTACTTAATTTCATCATCTCAGTATTGTCCTGAGATTCCCTCATTACCACCAAGCAACAACATAAGGAGATTTACCAGCTCAGCTTAATTTCTTTTCTCCATCTTTGTACCCTCAAGTAGCCTCTTTTGTAAATTGGGTTATGCATAAGACCATTTCCAATTGCTCATTCGGAGATGCTCATTTAGAAGAGTCTGGCTGCCTGGCTGGGATGGCTTTCTGCCAAACTCTGCAGCTCCAATAGACAAGGTGAGCTGACTTCTGACTGCCCCAGCTAGTGGTATTTGTACTTCAGTGCATACCATTGTGGCTATTGAAAGAAACTTTAAGCCTTTTAAGAATCCAAACTTTAAATCTTATTTCAAACCATTTTCCTAGGCAACAATGTGTGTTCAATATCTCTTTCTTCTTAACTGTACAACATGTCCTCGGAACTGGCGACATCACTGCTGAGGTGAAGAAAAATAACTGCAGGGTTCTGAAAAGTAAATTAAGATTGCTAAATAAAAAAGGAAAGCCAGGGCTTCTATGATAGCCTTTTTTCTTAAATGTGGCCTACTCATCTCATACCACTACCTCTTGTACAGTCATCTGCATTTTCTTCCATTTTACTTTTTCTCAGCCTGTGTTCCAGGTGCCAGACCAAACAAAATAGAAATACGCTGAATTCACAAAAAAGGAAAAATATTTTGAAAGAAAATTCAAACAAAAAACAAAAAGGAAGGAAGAAAATCATCTGAGAAATCAAAGGATTGAGGGGAAAATGAAATGTGAATTTACTGATTAGGGTATTTAATAGCCAATAGATTAGCCTGTAGGGCAAGTTAGAACAAAATAGATAAATAGGTGTTGATTAACTTCACAGATACACAAAGAAATACAGACTACAATAGCACTGGAATGTGATAAAGAGTGAAACAATGATGGATTAGCAATTATTTTAATATTGGTATGTCTTGTCCATTGTACTTGCCAACTGTATTTTTATATAATCATTATCTCCTAAATTTGTTAAATAAATAGAAGCTGATTAACTTCACAGATATACATACAAATGTATATACATACAGTCATCCTAGTGGATTGGAATGTGACAAAGAGTAAAACAATGGTGGCTTAACAATTAGTTTAATATTGGAATGTCTTGTTTATTGCATTTGCTAACTGTATTTGTATATATAACAAGTCTCCTAAACTTGTTTACAAGGTTGCTTGGGAGACTTCCAAATATACGCGATATATGATAATTGCTTAATAATGGGCTTTGGTTGACCAAGTCATGGACCAGAGAATTGTGAAAAAGATAGACAGGAATAAATGTCAACATAGAGTAGCATCCATGGATAAAGGAGCAAGGAACGACTAGGCTACTCAGAAAAGCATAAAATCAACATTTCTGAAAGCCTGAAACAACCTTTCAGTGCTTTAGCAACATAATCTAAAGCAAAATTCATTAAATTTAGATTCAAATGTGTCTGAAAAATAATACGAGCAAACTGGATAAATAACATCACTTCAGTTCAAAAGATAGATCAGCATAATATGTCAGATGAGATGAAATCCATTTGACTAACCTCAATGACTTAGCAGCTAGTTGAAATTCTCAGCAGTGTTTGATGGCAGTCATGCGTGCAATGTCCAAACAGTATGTTACTCAACCATCGAGGCTGTAACTGCAGAAATGGCCTATACATCATTGCAAGCAATTCATGTTTTGAAAGCTAGGGTTAAATTCAGCAACTGCAAACCTTATTCAACCTGCTCCAAAGGAAGCTGAACATAATCTCTGAAGGCAAGATGAACTACCATGTGACATGATTCCCATCTTATACAAATTGAATTTCAAAGTATTGACTCTGATCCAGAGTCATGATCCATGTGGTGAACAGATAAAGGAATAAACAGAAATGGGAAATTCTAACACAGTCCGAAAAACAGAGGAGACACAGCAGAGCAATTAAGTGGCTGCTTTTAGTAACAGCATACCAGCACCAGCAGGCCATAAAGTCAACATGACAGGTCAGGGACATCCTTCTTTCCTGTGGTCACATTATGCTTTATTCTGGATCAATAGGCCATATAACCAGAAGATAAAGTTTGCATCATAAACCAAAATAAATTGACCAAACTTTCTTTCAGGTAATATTAAGACAAGAACAACACTGTTCATGTTAAACATGCTCTTTTGTATTGTAAAGGTTGATAAATAAATTATTATTTTTTAAATACCAAAACCTATCTTTCCAAATAATAATACTGTGCAGCTTAAAGAAATGTGTAAATGAAAACTTAAAGTTCAGTTCTGGGCAAGTATAAGCAGAAGCCAATCCTTGTATCTTCTCCAGATTAGAATGCTTCAAGTAAGGATATAGTTCTAAATAAACATAATGTAATATAGTCAGGAAGGGCAAAATGGCTCAGCAGTTAAAGATTGGAAATGTGACATCTGGGTTTGAGACCTGAGCACCACACAATGGGGCAAGCTCCTGTTACTTGCCTCAGCACCTTCCCTCGCCCCCCCCCCCCAAAGATCNGTAGATAAATAGGTACCACTTTGTGGGAAGATAACAGTGTTCTGTCATCTTGGCATATAATTTTAGTTCCAGGACCATGAAAGTGTCTTCAGATGATGCTGGCTCCTTCAGCTATGAAACAAGGATGAGCACCACCCACTAGAGTCAGATACGATTGGATGGGGAAATCTATACCTTTTAATACAGTCTGCTTTTAATATAGAACTGCTTTTGCATTTTACTAAGAGATGAGTGGAGAAGAAAGAGTGGAGTTGGCTGAACTCTTACAACTGACTCCACATATAAACAGCCTCACCTTTTGCCTAAATAACTAATGAATGTACCAAGGCAGACTTACATACTGAACTGAAAAATTATTTTCTTCACTCTATCTTAAAATTTGGGGAAAGAAAAGATTGTAATAACAGTTAAAATAAATCATAATAGTTATAATAACTAGGCTAGTATAACAAGACTCCAATGGGTGTGTTTTTGTAATCTCATGTTTTTGACGGGTATTAAAAAAAAATTTGTTGGGTCAAATTCAACATCTGGAGACATATAATTTTCCTGAAGGAGGTTTGCTACTGTTTCTCCAGTGTGATTTTTTTTTGCCAATTTTCCAAAATAATCTACAGATCTTGAACTTCCTGGTGCTCGATCTTGTTAGGTATTTATTCTGTGCTCATTTCAGTGTAAAAATTTAGTGGAAAAAGAACAACCACAACAAAAAAGAAACCAAGTTGTAAGGATCATTTTTGTCCCTGTTTAGGGAATATTCCACCTTCCCTCCCTCCCTCCCTCCCTCCNTTCTTTCTTTCTTTCCTTCCTTTTTTCCTTCCTTCCCTATTCCAACAACTCCAGAAGAACATAAAAGCCCCTTGAAACAATCACCACATAAATACATAAAAGCCTAGAACTGATAGATGATCGCATCATATGATGATGTTCTAGAATTAAAAATATTCTTATTTTGTCATGTTAATTAAATGGTTTGTGAAAAGCTCAGTTTCAATCTCCTGTCTGAATGTCCTCCAGCAGATTGCAGAGACCAAATGATCCCATTTTACTTTTGCTGTCCTGAGAGAGCTCCCTCTTGCTTCATCACACACCCTTCTTCCTATCCACAGTAGATAGGCTAGCTGACAGGTTGGAAGCAAGGGAGAGCACAGAGCCATGTAGAAGGAAACCCTTTCACCTCATTAGAAATTCTTCTACCTACTTCTATGCTCTTCCTCCTTGCTTCAAACCTGTCAGCTGTTTGGGACACATATTGACTATTCTTTTGAAAGAGCACTAGGAGTATTTCAAAAAGAACCCAAGTGACCAGTCAAAGGCATGAATCTCTTCCGCGCTTCCAACTTGTCACTCAGATAATTGAAAGCCTGCACATACAGAGCCCCACTACACTACGAGTTAATGAGTCTGATTGGAAGGTTTTTTTCTCCCCTTGTCAGCAAGTGACATCTGACAGAAGGGGGGAAAAAGCCAGAAGAATCCACCAATCACACTGCCCTTAAACTGCACTGCTTTATAACTCTAAGCATGTCATCAAATGCCAGTTTTATTGCTGAGGCAAAATGTGACTCGGCTGTCAGTGCAATTTACATCAGCATACTTTTCCATCAACTAAAGAACTAGAATCATGCAATTTAATGTAGAAAGGTACAAGGAAGAGATTTGGTATCTGAAGTCATAGGGCTCTTAATGGACATGATTCAATTATTATGTACAGTTCTAGATTTGCTTCAGAAATGCACCTCCACTGATAGGTTAAATGAAAGAGGAGTTAATATCATTACAGATGGGCATCTAAATGCATGTGTTTCTGACATTATGATAGAATATAAGCTTTTCCATTAATGGTTCCAGGAGAGGAGAAAGGAGGGAAAGGTAGAGGAAGGGAGGGGGAGGGAAGGATTAAACTTTTCCCTTAATGGTCATAATATTGTGAACACGTCAAAAGAACAAGTCTTCCCGACTGTTATACTGAATAGTGCATGGATTAACTATACACTAGCATAGTCAGCAAATGCCTACATGATTTAGAGGATCATCTTAAGGTTTCTTCTCTTCTACAAAACTCTGAATATAACAGAAACCCTGAAATCCATATAGGATGTTCTGACTGTGAATCAGAATTCCTGCTCAGGCAGGAAACCTTATATCATTTCAGACAAATGGTTTCCAATATCTTCTTACAAACTTCCAGTGTTGGAGCATTCACAACTTCTGGGGGCAAGTTGTTCCACTGATCAATTGTTCTGTCAGGAAATTTCTCCTTAGTTTGGTTGCTTCTCTCCTTGATTAGTTTCCATCCATTGCTTCTTGTCCTGCCTCAGTGGTGGGATTACTACCGGTTCTATGGGTGTGGCTTATTTGGTGGGCATGGCTTAGGGTCACATGACTGTGTGGGCATGGCTTGGTGGCCATGTGACTG
>AZIM01004757.1:16620-28231 GCA_000516915.1 Ophiophagus hannah | reverse complement strand
ATACAACAATAGTGATAGATCATTATCATAATTGTAAAAATACATTTGTCATAAAACATTAGATACAACACTTAGTGATAGTCATGGATACTAAATAAGCAATCGACATAAATCATACTAGGATGCTAAGCAAACAATATAAATAAAAAGATACAAGTAACAAAGTTATAGTCATAAAAAGATAAGGAGACAGGGAATAGTTTAGTTTTTGAATAGTTTATTCAAAATTCTGTACACATTCTGGGTAAAAGGAACACTGGAATAACATTTTCAGGCCTAGGGCAGGTGTCTAAGGTGGGCATCTATGTCAATACTTCACAAAGTTTCTCTCAAGCCAGGTTCAAGTCAATGTCCATTCAAGGTTCTCAATTCAGTAAAGAGCTACATGCACATATAAATTTGCATTAAATGTTTTGAAGTTGAGGAGAATTGCCCCTATGCAAATCTTGAAGGCATGCATGACGAGCATAGTCAATATCTCCTTGGCCAGTGGAATTGCTGAAATTATAATTTCTTCCTCAACTCCAGATCAATCAATTCCTCAATCAATCAATCAATCAATTCTAACTTGGGTTTTTGTCATGCAACCATACTGCCCAATGTATTAACTTTTAAGATGTTCCTGACTTCTTCCTCTTTTTGTGCTTTCTTCTTAGTTGACCACCTGATTTCAGGATGACTGAGGGTTTAGATCACAGATTCAGTTATCTCACCTGGGAACAGATTAAAATACTGGATCAAGTGCTGACTGAGGTGATCCCCATTCACGGAAGAGGGAATTTTCCAACTTTAGAGGTAAAGCCAAAAGATATCATTCGTGTTGTCAAAGAGCAACTGATAAAGAAGAAGATCATTGTTCATGACATCCGCTTGAATGGATCCACAGCAAGCCACATCCTGGTTAAGCAAAATGGCACCAGCTACAAAGACCTGGACATCATTTTTGGCGTGGAGCTTCCAGGTGAGCATGAATTTCAGGTTGTGAAGGAATCTGTCTTGAATTGCCTCTTGGATTTCTTACCGAAAGGTGTCAACAAGGAAAAAATCACAGCACAGACCATGAAGGAGGCTTACGTTCAGAAGATGGTGAAAGTATCCACAGATCATGATCGCTGGAGCCTCATCTCCCTGTCCAACAACAGTGGCAAAAATGTGGAGCTCAAGTTTGTCAATTCTCTACGGCGGCAGTTTGAGTTCAGTGTAGATTCTTTCCAGATCATCCTTGACACTGTGTTGGATGTCTACAGCGATGAGAATGGCAAACTGACAGAAGATGCAGAGCTGTCTGTCGTTGCTGAGAGCATGTATGGAGACTTTGAGGAAGCTATGGACCACTTGAAATACAAACTGATTGCTACAAGGAACCCGGAAGAGATCCGTGGAGGAGGCCTTCTGAAATACAGCAATCTTCTGGTCCGGGATTTTAAGCCAGCGGATGAAGCAGAGATTAAGTCATTGGAACGTTACATGTGTTCTCGGTTCTTCATTGACTTTCCAGATGTAGCTGAGCAACAACGGAAGATTGAGTCTTACCTGCGCAACCACTTCATTGGGGAAGAGAAGAGCAAGTATGACTACCTGATGACTTTGCGTGGAGTTGTGAACGAGAGTACAGTCTGCCTTATGGGCCACGAACGAAGGCAAACGCTAAATATGATTGCAATCCTGGCTCTCAAAGTACTTGGAGAGCAGAACATCATCCCCAATGTAGCCAATGTAACCTGCTACTATCAGCCTGCCCCTTATATCAGCGACAGGAACTTCAGCAATTACTATATCGCTCATGGACAACCATCTATTATCTACCAGCCCTATTCCTTCCACATACACATGCAAAGTGGTATGGTGTAGCCGATCACAAAACCTCCTTGCCTTACATCAGTGCTCAATCAACTCTTCCTTTGCCCTTGCTCCACCCAACAGTTCTCTTCGAAATAAAGCCCTCATTAAAGCAAATTTTCCCACCACTTTCGATTAGTGGGACGTCTTTTGGTGTGTGTGTACCCACCTGTCATTGCAAACATCCATCCATCGGTCCAGACCTTAAAATAACCTTCAGGCAGCTTGGGAAAGATTGACTTGTACATTGGGGGGAGATTGTATTTTGATTAACTACACGTTGCATACTTAGCTAGTGCCGTAAAATGATGATCTCTTTGTTTTCTTCATGTGCCAATTTGTGTTCTTCTCTCTTTATTGCAATAGTTGGCCAAGGCTAGAAAAGGGTAGCCGGCGATAAGGTATTACAAGTGTCACAAGGGGATGGGAGATGATGCCATGCCTGAAGAAAAGTGCAACAACCATGAGAGTTGACTATGGAAGCAGCTTTCTTCAAGTTGGTACCTTTCCGATGGTGTTTGGTTACATGTCCCAGATCATCAAACATTGCTGGTTGGGAATTTTGCAAATTAAAGCCCAACATTGGATTTAATTTTCCTGGGCACCAGGTTGGAGAAATCTGGTATTGATATAGCTTTCCTCAAGTTGGCTTCCAGACTTGTGAACTTCAACTCCCAGAGTTCTCAGCAATGATCATGTTATCTGGAAATTTGGGGAGATGGTTCAGATATCTGGCGACGCCCAGGTTAGGAAAGATTCTAGATGTTTCGTAGCGACTAGGTGATCTGCATGATTTCTAACAAAACTTGAAGAGTGGAGAGAAAGAATGCTTCTGAGCACTTTTAAAAGTTCTGCTATGGTTTGTAGAAGGAATTCCAGCCCTTTCATTCTAAATGGTGAGAAGATAGAAGTTGCCTTTCCATATATGAATTGTAATTGAAAGTGAGGATATTAATTGAATTAGATAAAGGTCTGGCATTGCCCGGTTGAAGTATCTGCTGGATCAGGAATAGGTAGTCCCACAACCCACTTCACTGAGATTTAAGTTAACATTTTCTCCCCTTCAAGGACCACCCATACAAAAATTGCAGCTGGTGGCATCCATTGCCCCAACAACAACATCCATGAGAACTATTTTCTGGCTACCAGATCACATGCACCTAAGCCTATGCACATTCCATGTTTAAGTATGACCTCGATACAAGCATACCTCAGAATCATGTGGCAATGAAGGATAGGGCCAAGAGATAACCATAGCAACGAACTAGACAGAACGAGAGTCATTTCATGTTTATTCCCAGACTTCAGACACCAAAGCTATAAAACTTGTCTCCAGAAGTTGTGGATGTTCCATCACTGGAGGCTTTTAAAAAGGAGATTGGACAGCTATTTGTCAGGAATGGTTTAGGGTCTCCTGCTTGAGCAGAGGTTGGGCTAGAAGACCTCTAAGGTCCCTTCCAAATCTCTTATTCTATGTTCTGTAAAGCTAAAGAGAGAAAACAAGTCCTTGACTGGAGATGCAATTGGTTAATGTTGGTGTTTTCTTTGGTATGTTGGATGGAGCAAGATGTTTTAGAAGGCACAGTAATGTCACTGAAAAGGACAGCCCTGTTTAATTTATGTTCCACTTTGTCTTCAGCCGTGGCCATGAAATAATGTTTTTCTCCCCTTGAAGAATGTTTTTATCGCATGAAATGCTTCACATCTCTGAGATGAATGTTTGAACAGTAGCTTAGATTCCGACTTGAATTTATGTAGTACCCATATGCAGTGCTTGGCAGTTTAAATATGCCAGATGAATTTTATCTAGGAGGAAGCATCTCCTCCTAAATGCATGTATATTGTACGTGTGTGTGTGTGTGCATGCGTGTGTGCGTGCACACACACACACACACACACACACATGCTTTCAAAGGGATATTCTGGAACAGAATGGGATAGAATAATGGATAAAAGACACAGAAGCGATGCTGATCCAAAATAGAGGTACCCTTTCAAAAATTCAAAAAAGTGTGGGGTTTTTCTAATGCCTCATTCTGAAATTCACACCAAATATTAACTGGAGCAACAGTGGGTGAATTAGGATCTTTAAGAAAAAGCTGACCCCTTGAATCTACTCTTGTCCCCAAGAGCTGCATTCAAGTAAAGGTAGACACACCAAATATTGTGTGTCTGGCGTTGAAAAAAACCAACAACCTCACATTCTTCTTGTCATTGTTTTAAAAATGTGTCTTTTCCCCAATGAGACAAGAAAAGAGAGATTTCTTGTGCCAAAGTGCCTGCTCCCACCGTATTTTTGTAGAATTTAACTGAGAAAGAGAAAAATCAGCAGATATTTTGAGCTAATCAAATATTCTGTAATTCTTTGGAACACTTAAAGGGGAAAGAAGCCTATCATTGCCAGTGCTGGGTTTTTAAATATGTGTTCCCCATAATTTTTTTGTACAATTAAATAGATTCCAAGAGTTGATTTGCACAGTGTGTTTTCCATGACACTGAGCTGAAGCCTGGTTTAAATATTTCAAAAGAAGAACCATAGCATCACTCAGGAGGGACCCTAGAAATAACTTGGTTGCCAGAACGATTTGCAGATTTCCTGGGTGCAAATTGCAATGACCCCCATCCTTAATGCTTTTGTAGAAAAAGGACAAGGTGTTTATCAAAACCTAGTAATGTACAGTAATAAAAGCTTTATTCTCAGAAATCAGATTTTTTTTGAAACGCAGGCAAGGACAGCCTGTTTCTTAATCTCCCAAAGCATACAATTTATCTTTAGTCCTTGATTTTGTTAGATTACTTTGTCTGAAACTAAAAGTACAGATAAGTCCTTGACTTATGACTGCAATTGAGACCACCATTGCCATTGCTAAAGCAAGGTTAGTCACACTCAATTTTATGACCTTTTTGCCATGGATGCTAAGTGATTCACTGCAATGAAATGAATCACGCAGGCATAAAGGAAATCCCTCCATTGACTTTGCTTGTCAAAAGCCAACTGGGAAGATTAGTGATCCCGTGATCACATGGTGATCACATGACACACACACCCAGGAAGCTGCAACTGTCATAAATACAGTATGTGTCGGATGCCAAGTGCCTGAATTGTGATCACATGACCTGTATGGCTTGAAGGGTGAGGACCAGCTGTAAGTCACTTTTGTCAAGGCCGTTGTAACTTTGAACAGTCACTAAATGAGTGGTTAGATAACAGATAAGAGATAATCAGAGTTGGNAGTCCAATCTCTTTGTTTCTGACAGTCTCTTTGCTTGTAAGTCAAGGACTACCTGTATTTTTCTTCTCATGTGATATGGATCAGAAGGATCCTACTGCAATTTTCTCCATGAATACCAAGCAGAGGAAAACACTTAATAATCCCTTTACATTTTTTTCACCATCAGTTTTGGCTATCTTGGATGCACCAGAAATACGAAAATTGGAAGGGACTTTTCCCCCTGGAATAAAAAAAAAAACCTTGATAATTTCTTTCTTTAAATGTTCTTGCAAAATCAGAAGACCATTTTCCTGGGAGAAAGGAATAACTATTATAAATCAGTTTAAGTTTGTAAAGTTCGAGGAAAACAAAGCATCCAAGATCTAGATGGTTTTCCTCAGCTGCAGCTAATGCATCTTCCTAATATATGTACTTTACCATGTACTCATGGGTATCATTCTGATGATGTAATATATTCAGTTTTTGCTTTTGATCTTTGACTTTGAAAGAAAGTGTAGCCAGGAAAAGGTGTGCCTTTTAGTATTACTATGTGCATATATGCATTGTTATGTCTTTGAGAATCAGTATGTATATCATCAACACCGTAAGACCTGCTGGTGTCCGCCAGCCACATTGCCTAGCTTTCTATCAGTTACTCATTTAATTCAGTTTCATTTTGTATCTTTATACTGTCATTATGTTTTAGTTTATCCAATTATACCAGCAGGTTTTGAACTGCGCTCCATAGAACCCAACGGAAACAATGATTCAGTTCATTTTGATGAGAAGTTACACTACATGGGTTTGAACCATTAAACAGTTTGAAGAACATCAATATGCAAAAAAAAAAAAGTCTCAGGTATAAATTGAATCTCTTGATATATTCTTGTATTTCTTACCTAAAGGTAGCAGTCAACCATCTCCAGAGAGAATTTATTTGGGATGTATATATAGAAATCAAACTGAGCAGAATATTTTTATATCTAGAAGATGTTATTGATTAAAAGCTCCAATAGGTTTAGGAATGCTTTCAGCAGTGTTGATTCTCATTTTTGTTCGTTTTTGAAATGCAGCCACCAGAGGAAATGTACATGTTCAATTTTCTCTTGTGAGCTTCTCAAATACAAGGCAAAAAAACAACTCTTTTGGTCTTGGATACATGAGAACAGCTCTTATAAAATCTTCATTCCAATCAATGAAAATTGTACAATCTTACAGTTGTACGCTTGGATTATACTGAGTGTTGTCTCTGCTGTTATAGAAAAAACATTCAGTAATAACTTATTGTACATGATAGATGTGTTCCAGGACATATGTTGGATGGAACATCACCAGTCTTTCCATATGCCCAAGTTATTGCGTACACACAACATCCCAAAATCGGAACAAAGAAAGCAGATTTATGCTGAATCAGATAGTTAGTCCATTCAGCTCAATTTGGCATTATCTAAATTGACTGCAGAGTCTTTCCTGAGTTGTGGACAGGAACTCTTCTGCTAAGGAGATGTCATGAGGTGAATCTGCTGCTTGCAAACTAAGCACTCAAGCACTGAGCAAGCATCTCCATGTATCGAAACATGGAGTTTCATCAAGCAGCACTTACTCCCAAAGAAGTTAACAAGACTGGATAATAATAAGAAGTAGAAGGAGCAAAGTCTTCTGCAAGACACCTTGGACAATTGCTCCTAGTCAGATAGTCCTAAGCTAGGCAAATAAACAGTTGGATTTGATATGAAGGATCTTATGTGTAAGCCTAGAAAGGGGCATAGTATTTCATTGCTATAAAGTATATACTATATAAGTGTCAGTCCTATGGGGAAGATCAGATCAAGAAACTAACTTAACAGAGAGACTAGAAGTATATGAACAGAATCTTGTAAGTCTGTTTGTATTTTACGTTCCCTCACTCTTTGCCTTCAAGGCCTCCATGGCTCTCTACACTAAATTCTTGCTGATGCACCTTATCTATGTCTTGGTTCATATGTTCATAGACTGACAAACCTGTTTGTGTTGCAGAACATCACTACTTTACCTATCCTCCACCACCCACATAATGTAATGTTAGAGGCAGGGTTTCCATCCAGAGATGTATATACTGCGAAGCTACTGTGCATGACTATCCTACGGTACCTATCACCTTTTTTAAGTGTGAGGATCATTGATGTGACTTCCACCTCTGTTTGGGAAGGACCTGAGGCTCACTTAGGTTAATTCTTGAGTTTGGATTTACCAGTATAGATTATCTGTATGAACCTGTTGTTGTGCATCAGTTTCCTCTTGCATGTTCTGCTTGGACATTTGTCTCCAAGTCCTAATTTGATGGCACCATTGTGATTGCCTTTCTGACAATATTACATTATGTGCGTGGTGAATTGACTTGGTGTCAGCTTTCTCTTTGATATTTGAGGAGGGGGACATCCCACCCAACAAATGTAAGAACCAGATTCTGATGTTATTACCTCCAGATATAAATCTATCTACAAGGTTTCATTAGTTATTTTTGTTGCAAATATCTATACGTTTTGTTAAATGTTTACGTAAAATCTTATTCAGTCAATGGTGTTGGAATATGTCTAATGAATACTTTTTAGAATGCCTGGTTTTGATCCACTGTTTTCAGAAAACTTTCACAAAGTTTACAGCTTCAAGTAACCTAATGTTGTGAGGTCATGTGTGTAAAGGTCTAAGTGCTTTCTTAATATAAATATATAGAGGGATAAATATATTTAAAAAATAGAAATCCTTAAGATCTTTTGTTATAATTGTCAAAGATTGGAGAGATATTTTATGGTATTTTCATGTACTTTGTGACATTTATACTATTTAAGATGTTGATGTTTTATCACACAATGAGTTTTTAAAAAGTTGTGGAGTCATTTGCAAGCAGAATGATACGTTTGTTGTATTCCAGTGAAAAGAATGGGCTGTTTTTGTTTTCTGTTTTTAAATATAAAAGTAGACAAGCTACATGCACGCATTAGGCTGCCGTTGTGGACCACCTAACTTCTTATCTCAAGTTCAACAAGTACTTTCAGAGGAACTGTTATGCAAATAAGGCAACCCTTTTGTGCAGTGTTGATCAACCTTAGCAACCTGTTGACTTCAACCTCCAGAATTCCTCCAACCAGCAGTAGGAATTATGGGAACAGAGGTCCACACATCTCCAAGTTGCTGAGATTGATAAAAATTGCTCTTGTGTATAGCTCAAAAGTTCCTGATTTACATCTGGAGGGTATTTGGGCATCTCCAGTTATTTTTATTTTTTTTGAAGATCACATAGCATATGGTGGGAAACGCCTCTTCCTGAGACGCTGGAAGATTTTATAGTTAAAGTACAGCATGGGTTCACAGCATTTGCCCTTCCAGATACTGCAAAAACATCTCCTTGTGTCCTACAATTATTGCATGTACTGGCTGGAGTTATAATTCAGCACAGCCTGGAGGACATGCTGGTCTTTTTCATTGGAATGCAGAGAACATTTTTGTGATCAGTGTCCATAATACTTAATGAATACTGTACTTGGTAGCTAAGGGCCAAAGAGGATGGACCACTGTTGTGGTGATGTCAGCTAGAGATTGGAAGGTCAGAATATTTGTTCTGCTCTCCCCATTTCACTTTTTGAAAAATATAGCTTAAATATATATTCTGTTTGATTTCCCATTGAAAATCAGTAAAAAAATTGTGCCATCCATATTCTGTGACTTACCACCAAGTTGCAGTTCTGGGATTTGGGACTGTGGGAACTGCAGAAGTAGACCATGAGAAGTCACCTGCAGTCCACGAGGTAGGGCTTGGGCTATCCTTGCATTATAAGGTGGCTTCTTATATACTCAAGGGCTCCACATTCAGTGTGATGGAGAAGAACTTAATAGAGACAAGGAGAAACTAGAGATTCACTCTGAAGTCAATGAAGAAGCTTTTCAACTCTTGTAAAACATGAGTTCCTATGCATTCTGGAAGCTATTGGAATGGAGAGCTTCCTTGCAAATTTCACAGAGGTTTTGCAATGCAAAAGATTCAGGGATTTTTATTTTATAAAAGATTATTGAATAACTTTTCCATTGGGAAATAGAAATCA
This sequence comes from Ophiophagus hannah, assembly GCA_000516915.1. Taxonomy (NCBI): domain Eukaryota; kingdom Metazoa; phylum Chordata; class Lepidosauria; order Squamata; family Elapidae; genus Ophiophagus; species Ophiophagus hannah. Next base: position 19,101 of record AZIM01004757.1, on the reverse strand, counting down.
GGAACCATCTTATCAGCATTCCTTTAAGGCTCTCATTAAGGGAATAGTCCTTCCATGTCAACAGACTGAATTCTTCCAATGCAATAGGGAAGCATCCTTTTTCTTCCATCCTGGCCAGGCCAGGATGACCTGCAACCATATATGTCCATGCAAAAAACTGGCTATGATTCCAAATCTAATTATGAGTTTTTGGCTGGAGGGTTTTTAATGTCAAGGTTTCATTTCAATGTTACTGTTTCATCTTTTAAAAATCGTTTTTGACTCAGAAGGATCCTGATTTTTCTTTAAACATCAAACTGTCAAAGCTGCAGGAGAAGGAGTAGCAGAACCTGGAGTTCAGTTAAAAGAGGGACCAGCTCGGAATCCTTATATAGCCACAAGTGAACTAAGTCCAAGCCCCCTTGAATTCCATTGATTCTTCCAAGTAGGTGCTAACTGTGAGTTGAAAAGTTTCCTATCTACAAGCTTTTTAGCAGTAAATCAGTTTAATTGGACCTTAATGTGTGAACCTTAACGATGTTACTGTATAAAGCTTATCCTTGAGTAAAGATACTGGTTTCTTTTTTAATGCCTTGTAATGCTATCCATATCCATAATTGGGCACACTGGAGGAAGTGGATCAAGTGGAAAAAATATCATGCAAATAGTTTTCCAAGTAGTTTCTTAGAAATTGTTCCAGAAAGAATTTTGAGCATTTTTTTAAAAAAATTGGGCACGGAGAAATAGGCTGAGAGAATTAGCTTCCTCTTTTTTGAAATCTCTAGTTGAATGCTATAACATTGATTGGGAAGCCTGGAAAATTCTATCACTGTGCTTTTTTTATTGTGTGAGAGAGCTTGAGAACTTGCCATGTAGATGTGTCCTTGCTTACATTTGGCCAGAGTCTGTACTAAATCAAGATCTGCTGAGAAAGTATGCACTGAAATACTGTAAATTTCTCGTTTGATCAGCATGTTTTCTAGTCTTAATATCAGACACTGATGTGGTGGTGTTCTGGGAATGGAATTGTATTGTAAGGATGTAATTCACTTGATGTGCCATCTCAAGTTGTGCAAAAAAAAACCCCAACAACAACAACAACTGGCAATGCTGAAATAATTGTATTGATCATGTCTATTTGTAGGTCATTAGTCTACATGTTGACTAGTGCCTTTGGGTATTTGGGGAACATTCATTAAATAAATGATCTGCTTTTAATCTAAGTGTCTTCTTTCTTTCTAAATGTAGACTTTTATCTCTATTTTCTCATTTCTCCTGGTTTATAAATATTGCTTCCTCTTTTCTCCTCACTTCTTTCCTTCCTTTTCACCTCCTCTCCTCCCCTTCTCCTCTCTTCCCTTCCCTTAACTCCTTCCTTCCTTCCTTCCTCATTAGCCTCTCCCAACCAATTAACTCCATGTAACAAATATCAGGTTTTCACCCTATTGCACATAACCAATCACTTCCATTGTCACAGTATTTATTTGATATCACCAAATAGTTTCGGGTCTGGGATGATACTGATGACAGACAACATTGATTTAAAAGTTCATTTGTCTTCTAGAACATTTCCTGAACTGTCAAAGAGCAGACAAAAAGTAAGCAAATGAATAGAGCAACCCCAAACCATACTTGAAGGGGGAGAGAGCTTTCAAGCATAGTTTAATACTCAGTTTTTAAGTACATTTCAAAGAAACTCTCATAAGAAGCTTGAGAAGTGATGTTATAAATTAAGTTGAATAAATAAATAAATAAATAATGGGATGTGTAGAAGAAACAGACAGTGAAAAGATTGTTCAATTGTCAATTGTTCTTGCCCAATTGGAAGAACATTGGTGCTCAAAGTTAAGTCCCAGGTAGGAAAATTAAAGAGTGCAGAAATCCAATGCAAAGGATCCATCTTGAAGTTGGCTTGGTAGTATATTGGAAATGAGGCTACTTTTTTCTAAACAAGTAGAATATGCTTCTAGTAAGTTTCATTACTAACCTGACTTTCAGCTTGTTGCGTTCAAGACAACTTCCAGTTTCAAAATCAGCCCACAGAGAGATTATTTCAAAATCCACCTCTGGAATTATTACTGCATCAAGTATTATGGATAAGCTGTTCCAGTTCATGAGGATCTGCAATGACCAACCATCTAGAATTGGAAAGGGCAACTTGTAATTAGAGAATCCACTAATAAGCCTGGATTTGGGGCACCCCCGAATTACATATTGACTCTTATTTTCTTGTATGTGTAAAGAAGGTCTTTTGAATGGGCAACTGATTCTTTGAACTGTTCATGGAATTTGTCCCAAATGTACTTTTTCCAAAAGGCAACTGGACTTCCTTTGCGGGGGGGGGTTGAAAACTGAAGAAGCTTTCTTGGATGAAGAAGCAAAACATTTTCAAAGAAAAAAACCAAGAAAGTCCAAAAGTTTGCCTGTCCATGACCTGGATGATGAAGGATCTCCATAGTCATGGAATTTGTCACCCAAGGAGCTGCTGATTCAGTTCTACAG